>JAZAYU010001029.1:0-102062 GCA_038501625.1 Corbicula japonica
ACACAGGTCAATGATTTCAGGCCATTTGTATCCAAAATATTGATAAAAAATAGAGATAAGGTAGAAAATTGAATTTCTGAAGATCAATCCCTTTTTTATGGTATATATATCAGTCAAAGATTTGGGTTCTAAAAGGCACCCCACACCATCCCAACACCGCCCCGGCCCCCTATGATGTCAATATAAAGTAGTATGGTGGTAAATGTAATCGTTTTATTACAGCTGTCTGTGAGCTTTTATACGCGCTAAAAATCTGATCTAAGAATCTGAAAATGAACTAAAGAAAATTGAAGTCTGGACATTTGGTTGTCCTGACTAAATAGTATTTCATAAACGAATACATCATTCCTTTTGTTCATTCATCCGTCTGTGCTTCAGCAACGCGATCTACAAAAGCTATGCGTTATATGTGATTTTTAATTATTTTATCAGTTTATAATGAATACAACATCGCATAAATGTTTTATTAAAAATAGTTTTACTCTTTTTTGCAAGACTAAGAACGATTTGTTGTAATATATTATTTATTTTCTGAATATCATTGTTAGCTAATGGTTTGCATTATTAAATCTAAAAATTTAACTGTTTTGGAATGTTTGGACTGGTCTCGATGCTCCTTGCTTATGATTCGTTAGGTGCTTCACGTCTGAGACTATTCTCGAAACCACAGTCATTGTGTTGGTTATATGCATCAGATCTCAAACCAGTCTCGAAACTCTAGCATGTGTTTTGGTAAGTGCATCAGATCTGAGACCGGTCTCGAAACTCCAGCTTCATTGGTTAGTTGCTTCAGATTGATGACCAATCTCGAAACTCCAGCTTGTGATTGGTTAGTTGCTTCAGATCGGTGACCAGTCTCGAAACTCCAGCATGTAATTGGTTAGTTGCTTCAGATCGGCGACCAGTCTCGAAACTCCAGCTTGTAATTGGTTAGTTGCTTCAGATCGGTGACCAGTCTCGAAAATCCAGCTTGTAATTTGTTAGTTGCTTCAGATCGGTGACCAGTCTCAAAAATCCAGCTTGTGATTTGTTAGTTGCTTCAGATCGGTGACCAGTCTCGAAAATCCAGCTTGTGATTGGTTAGTTGCTTCAGATCGGTGACCTATCTCGAAACTCCAGCTTGTAATTGGTTAGTTGCTTCAGATCGGTGACCAGTCTCGAAAATCCAGCTTGTAATTTGTAAGTTGCTTCAGATCGGTGACCAGTCTCGAAAATCCAGCTTGTGATTGGTAAGTCGCCTCAGATCTCAGACCAGTCTCGAAACTCCAGCTTGTGAATGGTGATGCTTCATATCGGAGACCAGTCTCGAAACTATAGATTGTGATTGGTTACCTGTTTTTAGAGACCCGTTCCAAAGTCTTACTTGCATTTAATAATAGTAAGTTATTTCTGTTCGCCGACCGTTTTTAGAACTACAGCCATGGAATGGTTAGTTTCTACAGATCCGAGACCAGGCCCTAGTATCACGAAACATCTTATGCTCGAAGACCGGATACTTTAGACCGGAAACAAAGCAAGAAAACGCCACCTTGTGATTGGTTACTTTATTTAGACCGGAGACCGGGCTCGAAACTCCACCTTTTGATTCAGTGATTAATTACTTTAGACCGGAGACCAGGCTCGGAATTCCAGCTTATAAATGGTTAGTTACTTAAGACCAAAGACCAATCCCGAAACGCCACCTTGTGATAGGTTAGTTCCTTAAGACCAAAGATCAATCCCTAAACGCCACCTTGTGATAGGTTAGTTGTTTCGCTTCGAATATCAACCATGGAACTCAAGCTTGTGTTTCAAATGTCTGATTAGTTTCTTCAAATCGGATTGTTGTAAAGAACTAACATATGTCTTACTAAAGTTTTAAACAAGAAAAGGTCCTATTTAATTTGATATCGCGGATTTCATTGAATCACAAATGGTTTATTACGGTCTTTGAGCCTGCAAGTCGGCGGATATACCTTTAAGTAATAATGCTATTCTTACATTAAATAAATCGGATGTTAACCAACATGCAAAATCGTTAACATAACTGGCGTAATATATTTACCTACGATGTTTCTTTAGGGTTATAGTTGTTTTGCATGTTCGACATCTAGGGCGAGACCACGAAAACGCGAAAAAAAAACAAGCGAAGTCGCGAAAGAACAATGTGAGAATGCGATATTAATATCGCGTGATCGCATCGTACTTTCGCGACCTTGCATCGCTGTTTCGAGTACTCCCATTGTGTTTTCGCGTTAAAATGGTCTCGCCCTCAGGACAGCGAGACCACGAAAACGCGAAAACACGATGCGAGATTGCGAAAGTACGATGCGAAAATGCGATATTAATATCGCGCCCTTGCATACAATGACCTTTTGTTTCTGCAACAAATTTATAGAATATCACCCTTGCCTGTTGGCTTTTTTTTACTTTTGTCAGGGCAGGGGTGTAGATATATTTAAAAGTAACAGGATGAATCTCTAAAGTAGTGGGGGAGGGGGGGGCCTTAGGTCTTCCCCTTGTAAAAATCAAGAAGAAAGTCCTATGTGGGGGTTAAGCCGTCCATTCTGCAGCATGCATATGGTCACGAATTTTACAGAAGAAGATATGACTAACGATGTCAGATGTTGAACTAATTCTACATTGTATTTGAAATATTGGGAAAACCAAAATTTTTAAAGTTTAACAACATAGGATTTTCAACCAAGTTGTTTAAATATTCATTTTCGCTGCTGCAGAAAAAAGTATCTAGGTGAGCATACTTAAGTTAGCGAGTGATTTTAGCGGCCCCAGGCCAATTGTAACCTATATTATTTTTATGCTTTTCTTCAAAAGTATTTTTCTAAACTTTAATGTTTTAATAATGGTCTTTGGTTCTTACTGTTGCAGAAATAAACAACTCTTGTTGTTTTTATAAAACAAAGTATTTATTTTTCTTTAGCTAAATGACCAAACAGTTAATGTTTATATCTAGTCTAGATCCCTAACTTTTCTAACCAGCTGGAAACATATCTTATTTTGTATACACTGATTAGAAGGCGATATCACGAAAACGCGAAAACAATATGCATGCATGCGTGGTCGTTAAACAACAATGCGAAATCGCGATATTAATATCGCACCCTCGCATCGTACTTTTGTGATATCGCATCGTGTTTTCGCGTTTTCATCGTCTCGCTGTCCTAGCTGAATATGACAGATTATTTTTGGTATTCTTATTAATAACATTGGTAATATAAATAAAATGTATTGACCCAAATCTCAGATCTTTGCGATTCGTATCAAAGAACTAAGCCATTACTCTAATGTGCTCACGTTGACGTCATCTTTTGCGATGATGTCATTGACATTGTTTACCAGTGTTTCTGGCGGCCATCACATAATTTTGAAGAATTAAGGTGGTGTTTACACAAGAATGTAATCAGATCTCTTTCTATGTTTACACTTGGCCTTAAGAGCGATCGCGATCTAGCTACATTGTACTATAATCCCATAAACCTTGATCTGATTTTTAGTTCGATTCAGTTTGAACGGTGTTAAACACGTTACCATAATTGAGACTGTTTAACAATGGTTCCATCATACCTTAATTGCATTTAATGGGACAGGTTCCAGATTTATTTATCTTATTATTACCACACTAGCTCGGAACATGGTATTGTAATGTTAGGGTAATCAGGATAAGTTGAGTGTGCTCTGCATCACGATACAACGACCAGCGCTAAACTGGAAAGAAAAAACTCAGGCTCCGTGATATAAAAACTCAAACTAAAGAACGATAGTTCATTGGCGCTAACGGAACATCGGACAGCCAAGTTGTCTACTTAAATAATACTCCTCATCTTACTTTGGTATCAATAAATATCGCGGTGATTTAATTTCGTGTAGTAAGTATACACGACATTTCTCGCGACCACATAAATCCAAGCAGTGAATTAATTTCATAAATTAAGATCATACTTATTTAACGGTTTGATTTCGCTGCTGTTTGATTTCACGCACTTGCATTAGCGCGAAATAGGCAAAAATTAAACCACGCGAAATAAAATGATATAACAGTACTGTTTACCGGATATTTTGGACTTGCATAGTCACATTAGCTTTAATACAGCCCCATGTAATTTAATAAGAGAAAATGAACTTTTATTTAAAAACTAAACAACTTTGCAAGAAGCTATAGAAATATTCTTTTAATATGCATAGTATACGTCACCATAGCTAAAACGTGATACATGTAGCGAGGCGGGTGATTTTGGACAAAGTAATTTGTAGATAACCAGGATGCGCAACCCAATAAGGAAATTCCAATGTTTTTAACTGAAATATTTCGTCAATTTTGTGAATTTTGGTAGACAAGTGACACCGATCTGACTTTTTTAAGTTGATTCTGAACTGTTTAAGCCATATTTCTCTTAATAGAAATACAGAGCGATTTTCCACCTTTAACTAAAAACTCGAATTTAATCAGTCTAAAATGTAATACATGTAAGTACTGTAACTGTTAGGATGCTGGACGGAAGTGTGCACATATGGCAAATCATTTTGCAACGATGTAGTCATGTATTAAATGTCAGCCTAATGAGTTTGTATTAGCCGACCAAACGGCGTTCATAATCTCGCCCGCGCAAAGTAAGCATCGTGACATTCTTGTAGTCTACAACCAACCACACACTACCATTTGGGGGCGGTGAGGCGGGGGAAGCGGGGGGGGGGGGGGGGGGAAGGAAAAAATGTTGTGTGGTCAAACCTGATGACGTCAGGCTATGCTGGTTGGTGTAGTACTTTAACCGGCTCAAAATGAGTGTACATGCGGCAGATTTTTGAATTACTGTGGTATCATGATTTCGCAGTTTAATTTTGGGCGTTTCGTGTTAGGGCAAATGCGCGAATTCAAATAATTGAATACTGTATTTAGAAATAGAAAGAATAATACAAAATTAACCTCCGTGCAAAGTTTTCTTCCCAACGAAACTTAATGATACAACAGTAAATGTTTTGTTTGTTTTACAGATCTTAAAGAAGACATCATCACTTACTACCGAGAGCACGAGTCCGTGATACCGGCATCCCCTCTGGTCGATGAACATAATGTTCCTATTGAAGATTTATACGTCTTACCTCCCATGTGGGCTTACAAAGACTCATATTTTGGTCAGGACAAGAATAGACAAAAGGGAGATAAAAAATCGGGGAATGATGGACAAGATAAGCAGGAAATTACAATTAGTGAACTATTTCTCAGTGGCGATGTTCGATATAGAAAGATATACATTACGGCAAACGCTGGATTCGGTAAAACCTCGCTGTCACAGAAGCTTACCATGACCTGGTGCCAAAGTCACTTACCTCTGGATTCGTTGGCAGAAAACTATGACGATGAGGACTTAACCGCCATGAAATACTTTGACTTCTGTTTCTGCTTCATTTAAGGGACTATCAATGTGAACCCAAATGCAATCTCGATGACTTGATTATGCGGATGGTGTCAGAAAAATTGTCAAGAAACACGCAGTACACAAAAGAGTTCGTACAAAGAATTTTGCACAAGAACAAATGCCTTATCATACTCGACGGCCTGGATGAGTGGGCTCATCCAGGTCAATGTACAAGAAAACCCGAGGTACCGCACAACAATCACCCGGACAGCTGCACGGTGTTAACGACAACCAGAGACTGGAAGATTGGAACTGTAGGACTGTCGCCTAAAGATATAGATCGACGCGTGGAAATATCCATGCTTGATAACAAAACACGTAATCTGCTCGAGAAAAATGCGCTCGGAATACTAAATGAAAGAAACTTGAACTTAGCAGGAAAAACATTCCAGATTTCGATAAAGAAGTCAAGAAAGTTCAAATCGGGGATATTATTTACATTCCGTATATTCTGCTTCAGCTTATGTGTGTGTTCTTTGGTGGTCTTCCCATTGGTAAATCAAAATGTGAAATTTACAGTAACATTACTGAATTTACACTTAAACGTGGCCTGAAGAAAAAAGATTTACCGGATATACATGTACAGTCAAACGATAATGCTGCAGTCCCAAATTGTTTGAAACAGAACAAGAAATGTAACCATTATTTCAACCCGATTATGAAGCTCGGGAAATTAGCATTTTGTGCCTTATTTAGCGAGAAAAAAGAATCATCTTTGATATTTGATAGAAAATATGCCAAAAAGTTCATGACCAAACACGAAATCGAGTTCTGTTTAAAAGTTGGACTGTTGTGTCAAACCAAGGACAGCAGCATAATCGCAGTAAAACGATATCATGTTTTCTTTCAGCACAAGTCTGTACAAGAATTCTTCTCTGCTATTTATATAACGTCTGAATGGCAAAACGAATCTGTAAAATCAACCATTCTTAATGTTTGTTCATCTCTTTCAGGCATATTAGAAATGTCCAATGTATTTGTTTTTGTATGTGGTATTAATCCGGAAGTATATACATGTATTTCCGGTGAGCTGCAGACGATCGTTGACCTTGACGTTGTGACGCGTAGATGTAGACTTGACATGTTCTGTGATGACGCTAGAACATTACGCTCTTACCAATCAATGCAGATGCAGTGTTTACAAGAGAGTATGAGAAATGGAAATGCAAGTTGTCCCATCGATCTTTATGTTGTGCTTTATAGGTACATGTACCCTCCAGTAGATTTATCTACATTGAAAACGGTTATACACTTTAACAAAGGTCACGTGAAATCGCTACTAGTATCAGACCAGACGAGGATATAGCAGAGTTCATGCAGTCGCTGGATCCTGGTGTGTTCACCTCCCTGGAGACATTGAGAGTAGAAGACTGTCGCAAGGAACCAGTATGGCTGGCTGACATCCTCACTGAATCAGCCCGTACATTGAAATGTCTGACACTATCAGCACGATATGATGTTATCTCTCTGTCCGATATCAGTATAACGGCGCTCACAGGACTGACATGCTTACAATCATTGTATCTTGATCACGTTCACATGACTCACAGTAACCTTAAATGTCTCTATGCTTATATCAGCCAGACCACAACACTGACACAGCTCAAGCTGGAGGGGATATACTGCTCGGACCACGAGGATCAGTACCGTGATTGTGACGTCACCTTGGACCTACATCGTCTCAACGAGCTGAAGATGCTGCATCTTTATAACGTACCATGTAGAGAGCTACACGTGAATCCAGCATGTCTGGAGAAGCTCGAGTTCCGGCCACCACTGGGGAGAGAAGATGACAGCCAGAGCCAGCGCCACATTGTGGCAAGATCTACGTGCAGCACCGGTCCTATCATCATTAACGTTATACAGGATGACATCCTGCCAGGAGATGATACAAACCATTCCTACATTAACTCAGCTACAGCATCTCAAGCTTGCGTGGATCGATATGGGTGACGTCATACCACGACTCTCTCCTGACATGACACATCTAGAACATGTGGAGCTATCCTTCGTAACAATGTCGTCTGCAGCCTGGAGAGAACTGTTGATCAGTGTCGGCCAGCTGCAACATCCGGTCACGGTGAAGTTAGATACGAGTGTTATGGACCATCCGAGGAGGAATGGCAGGCGATTGTGAACGTGATCAAGACAACGCCGACATTATCACTATTACATGATTTAAGTTTCCCGTTTGGTGGTGATCGTGCATCACTGACTCTGAAAAATCAATAATGTAATTAAATATCAAAGCAAACTAGATTTACATTCAACCGTGAACTTTATGCGAAATATAAAATGATACATGTACACAAAAAGACAAAGAACTTTTGATTTTTTTAAATCTAATTTTATTGAAACAAAGTTGGTGATATTTCGAATAATTTACAAGTATTAATATGACTATACGCGTACATGTACATGTATATACAAACGGATCTTTGAACATAGTTAAATTAACTACAAATAGTTCCAACATTTCAAGTAATTATTTAATTACATACATGTATACTTGTACATGTATTGAATATTAAAAAAAGTAACAATTTAAAAATCTAACTTTCTAAGGATATTTCATTTATATATTGAATGTACATGTATATAGTAAAAGTGCAAGTGTATTATATTGATTTAAATGTACATACTGACATGATTTTACAAGTGTTTATGATGATTATACATGTACATTGTAAATATACTCGAGTACAAAAGAAACGTCTCAGCTAAGAAAAAATAGAAATCATAACTCTCAGAAAGCAGTGAATTTATAAATCTATTTTTGAGTCAGAAGACAAACATTTCATGGTATAATGCACACACAATACTGCTTTTATCAATGGTTTAACTGCTTTAAATTTATCATTGCTTCTTATAAGGAATAATTGTCCTAACACAGCAAGTATCCAGTCATGTTAAGCAATTTAGAGAAAAATGCTAAAATAATTTACATAAGGCGTTTCTTTTGTGCTCGAGTATATATTAATTTAAAATATTCAATGTACATTTATATATTGATTGAACATATTGAAGTATATGAATTATTTTTATTATTATATTGATATAACATGTTTACAAAAATTGATTTTAAATTATCTTGATTTATAATAATGCATTTACCTATAGGTAAATATATATAAATAAAAGGCATAAAACTTTGTGGATTTTTATTAATTTCTTTAAGATTAAACAAACTATACAGCAGGTATCCGATATACCTGTGCCAGAAGTAGGATTCTAATATAAAGCTGGAACCATTGCGGTCTGAAGACATTAACTGGTCCTTAAAATTAAGTCATAGTTAGTATTTATCAAGTGAAGTTTTAACAAATAAGAAACCGTAAGATAATGGAGCCTAGCTAAGTGACTGGTTTTCTTAATTGTTACTTCATTTATTAAACACTAACTAACTTAGTGCTTGCCACAATTTTACCTTATTTCTATCAGTTTAGACACCATAACCATACGAATAGTCAGCACTTAACAGACAATGATCAGCGGTCCATGTTCGCAGAAATTTAAATGTCATGTTAGTCGCTTTAATTCTTGGTTATCTGATATCGTCTGACAATCCACATAGCGAATGAAATAAACCGACCAAATATTCAAGTAACTGAAAAAGACATTTGGCGCAACCTTATGACCAGTGTAGACTCAGATCCCAGTGTAGATCCAGATTAAATTGTCGACATATATCCAGTGTAGACCCAAATCACAGTGAAATTCCAGATCCCACTTTAGATCTATATTCCAGAGTAGATCCAGATCTCAGAGTAGGTCTAGATCCCAGTGTAGACCCAGATCACACTATAGACTGTAAGGAAAAATAAATCATGTTAGTCCAGTATCATGTTGGCCCCCTGCCAAATGTGTCTATTATCAACATTAGTCACATATTAAGGTAACTCAAGTTATGTTAGCCCATTATCATGATGGTGCCAGCCATGGTAGTTTAGTATCTAGTTCACTGTTGGCACTCATCAATCAATCAATCAATCAATCAATCAATCAATCAATCAATCTGACACCGTCTTTAGGTAATATCGTATTGAGCTATCCTAACATAATGAAAGCAGATTAAAAATCTCAAATTAAACTTAAAAGCTACACAGATAGACTAGTGTTGATTTAGATAAATCTTACATTTATTCTACGAGACAGTCTCAGGCAATACCATGAAACTAATGATTAAATAAAAGTTTGTGTAATCTGTCCCCAGTTTGATGAAATTTAAAACAGTTTGTATATTGAGTTGATGTTGAATCATAGACAAAACAGTCTGAAGACTTGACGCTTGTTTTCCGACCCTTTAGGTTGCTCAATTATAGAAGTGTAGACAGACGTGACACTTGTGATCCTGTGACAGATGGCAGAATGTCTTCTGGGTAACTGAAATAAACAATGTTGACGAGCATGTGAGAAAATGTGTCCCATGTCATCTTATTTTACTAGTTCTCGTTGACACAAGTTAAGACCGAATATGTGACATGTTAGATCCAGGTAGAAGACTTAGATTTGAACACACCCTTCAGTACTCTTAAGACAACTAAAAGCAGATATCGCATCCAAGGTTGATGAAATATAGACTCTTTAATCAGTCACTGATATCACACAATATCAGCAATACTAACCCAATACACCTTTAATAGCCTAGAAGCTCAATTTGTTTCTTTTATCCCAGCCATCGTGTTCTTGCTGATTTTACTCCAGAAGCTCTGGTCTCGGTAAGATCATTGAGTACCCGCCCTTTGGCTTTGCAATGCTATTAGATTCTTATGTTTTATATGTTTGTGTGCTTTTGCATGCAACATTGATGAGCTGATAAGTGGGTTGGAGTGATTTCACCAAGACAACTTGTATTTTTTTGTGATTTGAGAACCTGTTGGGGCAAGTGTGAGGTTGGTGCACCCTAGAACCTGGTTTAAACCCTCAGTGGCAATTTGATTTGCCACTGACCGTTCCAAGGCGGTAACCCCTCGGGTTCTCATTTTTGTTAATTGTTAGTGGTGTCTCTTTTGAAACTGATCATTTTATTAACCATGCTCTCTCCCTCTCTTCTTCTTGACTATTTTGGGAGGCTGTTTTTTCTGAATGTGGCGATACCTGATATGCATATTTCACCTTTTTATTGGCTATGTAGTGTGCTCAGAGTTATGTGGCTAGGCACTGTGGGCATGTTTGTTCAATCCCTGGTCTGAGCTTGTTTCAAAGTTTAGAAGTTATAAGAACAGCTATGATTTGCTTATAAAAAGGAGATGACAACTGTCATTAATTTTGTATTTCAGGGGTAGGCGGTGAATGACGTTTATCAGGCACAATGTCTGCTATTAAATAGTTGAAGAATTATAAAACGTTCAGTTTTAGCATTATACTAGAAAGGTATTGCATGCAAATTTAAACTGTAAACTTCTAATTCGTAAAAGGGACATAATTTGATCAACATGCAAAGCTGAGTTATTGTTATTGACAAACAAATCGATGTATGAGATATCACGGTCAGTATTCAGTGAAGTTTTT
Organism: Corbicula japonica; assembly: GCA_038501625.1. Classification (NCBI taxonomy): domain Eukaryota; kingdom Metazoa; phylum Mollusca; class Bivalvia; order Venerida; family Cyrenidae; genus Corbicula; species Corbicula japonica. Next base: position 10,926 of record JAZAYU010001029.1, read on the forward strand.
AGTCAATCGTTAACCAACTGTTGCCTCAAACCACTGCAAAGTTGTACTGATCAATTGCTTCTTTCTTGTACTGCTAGTCGGCCAGAAATATGTGTGAGGGTTCTAACAACTGGCTCTATCTATAGTGTTTAGTACCTTCAGGATGTTGTAGATTCTTGCCAACATATATTAATCTGCTTCTGGTCACGAAAGTGTTGTCCTGTCCGGTAAACTCTGAAAATATTGAAACTTTGAATTTTATGTTAACATGTGTATTTAGGCTACTGACAAATTTGTCTGAAACTGTAACTGTAACCCCATGTTCAATGATGTCTGGTGTTTTGGAATCAGTGAACTCTGTAACCGACTGTTGTTTGCAAACTCAATGCTTCGTGTACAGCTAAGCACTGGAAATTGCTACTTTCATACCTGAATATGGTTTCTTTAACAACTAGTAAGCTGTTTCTAAAACTTTGATAGTGAAAATCTCAAAACACAGATGACAAGTTCGTGTGCTTCATAATGAATTTATCTGTTTGAAATGGAGTGCCTGTGTTTACATGATATCTGTTTTCAACTGTCTGAAATTTCATGTATACATCATGTTTCTACAATTCTGTTTTACCTTCAGATCGTCGGAAATTCTAGCCACCATCTATTTGACATCTTCTGCAATTTCAGATTCATCTTGTCAGCTCATCATATTGTTCCAGATCTGAAAATGATAAAGGTATTGGGTTCTGAATGTTACAATATGATTGCATGCTAGTGAACTTCAGCGTGTGCTCAATTAAATGAACATTTCCTGCACTTGGTGAAATTACTTTGCAGTGATAAACAGTCCAACCTTTGCTAAAGACAACTGGTAAACAAAGACCACATGTGGATACATACCACATCTTATTTGTGCCACTGACTGATTAAAAGAAAAATTCACATGTAAACAAAGATGACGTTTGGGTGGTTGTTGAGGAAAGGTCTGACCTAGTACAGCCTAGCAAACATTGAGCAATTATATTTAACATGACTCAGTGGTACAGCAAGTTCAGTTGGACAAGTATACAGTTATGGTCCATATATTTACAGACTTTAGTCTTGGTCTGAAATGAAGATACAGTAAAACCTCTGATAAAGACCACCCTAAAGTTAAGATCTCCTGGATAACAAGACCTCTATATCAATGTTCCTTTGAATTGTTTTTGCACTATTTTCTACCCTGGAATTAAGACCACCCAACCATAAGAAACACACTAGAGGTGGTCTAAATAGAGGGGTTTTACTGTATGTTTAAGTGTGATGTCAACATAACCTTCAACAACTCAATTTGATGCAGGTTTGCAACTAATCTCTCAACCACCATTGTACAACTGAAGAGTCATAACTCCAGGGAAGTAAGGGAGGCAATCTGTCTGGTTACTAAATCTGTTGAGATCTAACATCAAAAAATCTAATGCAAATCAAAGTGACAGGTTTTACGAACTTCTTTAATTATCTAGAATAAAAATTGAAACAATCTTGTTTAATTTCTTGTGTGCATTATCGATGCTTATACACAACATTGCACTAATGTGAATAAAACCTCTTACTAGTTCAGCTTTTTTCGGTATTTCATATTAGCAGCTTAATATAGCCAGTGGGACCTTCTGTCAGTCTTCAAAAACACATCCACCGTACCACAATCATCTCACGTCGGGCCTGAAAGGTTTGAGGTATCTATTAACTTCCTTTTCTGTGCTCAAAGTAAGACAGATAAAAAAACATTTAGAAAATGACTATTGTTAGCGTATACTGAATACAACTATCATGTGTCTCGAATGTGTCCTATTAGCATCCTCTTGCCCGAAGAAGATAAAGTCAGTTTTGTTACACTGATGCAAGATTTCTTCTCTAAATAATCTCTGCTGGTATACAAAACTTCTCTCTGGTAAAAATTACAACTTCTTCACTCTTGACTACACGTATACACATTTTATCACATGGGCAATCAGTGTAGATCCAGATCAGTGGTCACATCTGTGGATCTACACTGTTCACTCATTGGTCAGAAATTGCCTTAAAATCAAACAGTGTAGATCCTGATCAGTAAGCATTGCGAGAAGGCTGTTCTGGTCACTGGTCATCCATGGGATTTGATAAAAGCCATAAACCATGAAGTAAAGGGTTCATTTACTAACAAGTAGTGAGCCAACAGGTAGTTAGTGAGCTGCCCGCTAGTTAGTGAGCCCCTGTTAGTGAGCATCATGATAGTGAGTAGGCAGCTAGTTAGTGAGCTGCCAGCTTATGAGTGAGCCAGCTGGTAAATAATTTTTTTTAAAGAACAAATCTGACAAAATGAGCAAAGAAACATTTAAGATTACCTGGTAGTATACTATTAAAATCTGGGAATTATGATCAAACAGTGCAATAGTCAGGCAATTCATAAGAATCAACACAGACATTTAAAACTAACTAGAATGTGTCCTGGGACACCGATTCCCCCTCTGCTGCAACAACATTTGTAATAACAAAGGGCCATAACTCTGGTAAAAATTGTCGTAGGAAAAACTCCTTTCTATATGATCATCTGTACATCCTGCTTGATCATCTGAACACAACAATTATGCAGGTTCGGTTTGATTGAGCCTGTTCATAGGCAGTAATGAAAATGCATATTACTGCCCACACCGCCTAGCCCCTGGTTGAGCATAACTCAAGAATTACAAAAGTAAACAGTACCAACACATACTCTAAAATGCAAAGAAGAGACACTTTGCACAGATACCTCTAATATTTTATATCGGGTCATTCACATCTATAACAGCTTTCTCCTTTATGATCACCCCTGGTGTTAGACTTCACTTTTAGACCCCTTATAATATTGTAGTGAATCAACAGTCTGAAATTCTGACCTCACACACCTGAAAAAAGAAAAGGCTATTTCCTAAAATTTGTAGTATTTAATACTAGTAGTTAATACAAGTCCAGATCAGATTTAGCAAAATTTCAAAATAAGGATTTGTTAGCCACATTATCCAGACATTCTAGCCGGAGTTTACAGACTTCTTTGATACCAGAATTCTAATGGCTGACTGTCAAACCTTAATCAATTACCAAATATGGTCTTGTTTAGGAAATACGCTTTTAGATTTATTAAGTTATTTCTGATCAGGATGCAAAAAGTGTTAATTCAGTTATGCAGGCTGATGTGGATCAACACCAGTTGAAATATTAACCATTTATTCCATATATATGCCTTTATGGCATGGTTAAGCAGTGTAGATCCAGATCAGCCAGCAAAGCCTTGTTGTCTGATCAGGATCTAATCTGATCCCTTTTAGACTCATTTGGTTATTTCTGACAAAGATGCGACTAGTGTAGATCCAGATCAGATGGCACAAACATCAGTTCGTCAGATTTTTCTTACTTAATCACAACAATGTTCTGTCTTATGTTATACATTTAAAACATAAAATGAAAAGGAAATATTTTTAATCAGTGTTATATATTTAATTTGTAGACTACAAAAATAATGTATTTGTTTATTATACCACCGCTTGTGAACATGCTAATTCCGGAGGTCTTTAATGACACATTGTTTTATCTTATTACTGTAAACAAAATTTATGTCCTTTATTTTGGCTTTACCTCTGTTCATTGTTCTCTACAATGTTGCAAGCTGGTCTCGATGCACAAGACATTTTTCAACATTCATAACGATGGAGTTACATGTGCTTAGTTAATGTCTATTATTTTCAAATTCTTGCAATGAAATGTTGATCTAGGGTTATAGAATTCAGAATGAAATCCAGATCTCAAGTTGTGAGACTGTTCTCAATTTCAACCAATAAGATTTCTGACATCTGAGAATAGTCTTCATTCTTAGTGTAACCTCGGAACCCAATCTGGCTGTTTAACAAACTTGAACTCGACATTGTGCACATTTTCACAAGTTTCATCAAGACTGAATAATGCCTTACTATTCCTTTTACTCTTCACAGCGTTTTAATTGCCATTCACCAGAGTGAATGCCTGCTGTGAGCTCCCTAACTGTGAGTCATTACCTACATGTACCTTTGCTGTGAGCTCCATAACTGTGACAAGAAATCCAAGCAACTGTGCCAGGCAAACTTTCTTAAAGGCCGTTCTGCATCATGAAAAAGTATGGCTTGAGTGCTTTGTCTTTATTCGTGTCCTACAAATCAAAGTGAAAGACACTGTTACAGCTTCTAGGATACAAGATGACTTAAATCATAAACATTAATGCTAGCAAGGAGAATATGGAAACTGGAGAACAATTACATCATCACAACTGACTCTGATCTTAGGCATAGGTTAAAAAAGAGAATACACCAAATATTATACTGTGTTATAGGCCCTGACAATGTGATAAGGATTCAAGTAGTTTCAGATACTGAAACATTTTATTTGCCCTTATAACGAAGTGATTCAAAATAAAGAAGACAATAAAAGGGAGACAACTCCAATAAAAAAGGCAAAATTTAAAGTGATCAAAGTTTGTATCTGATTTTAGTAGACCTAACAATGCTTGGGAAAAACTTGCAGGTTGGTGCAACCTAAAACCTGGTTTTAGACTCCAGTATTGCTTTGCTTCTAACTGTTCCAAGATGACAAACCTTGGAATATTCTTTGCAGTCTGCAAGTTTCTGTTGACTGTTTTACATCTGGCCTTATTTACAGTGTTTAGTACCTTCAGGATCTTGTAATTATAGCCAACATCTGTTCACAGCTTCCGGTCATCTCAGATTGTGTTGTCTGGTCAAATCTGAAATTACCGAAATTTTTAATTCAATGTGAACCAGTTTTTTTTATGCCAAATATTTGGAGAAATTGGGCCCCATTCCCCCCTCAAAATAGTATATATTTTTCCCCCACATCCATAAAAAATTTCCCTTTTGCCGGAGTCTGTTAAGCACCGTCCGATAAAGAAGATGATAAATCTGAATTTTGGATATGTTTAATGGATACCCCACTGATGGACAATACAGTGACAAGAATAATTGATAAATTTGCAGACAGAAAAAGACATTTTACTGTAGACCACTGACTTTCTTTGAATTAAAAGATCGGTGAATACTTTGTTACGTTGTGTTTGACAGGCTGCAAGTATCTTCCAAATATTCCCCCTTTCCTTTGTTCGCGTCGCAATTTTCCCCCTCCAAAGGGCTGCGACCCCCTTCCCCGAAAAGAGAAAAAAATCACTGTGAACAGTTGCATTTAGACTGATTTTGTACGAAACCGTAACGTCTACCTCATGTTCAATGGTACCTGGTCTTTTTGGAATAAGTGAACTCTGAAACCGACTGTTGTTTGCAAACTCATTTATGCTTAGTGTACAGTTACATGTAAGCACTGGTATTTGCTACTTTCAGAAAAGTGTTTCTGTATTAAACAACCATTTAGCTATGTCTTAAACTTTAATTTTAGGGCTAGTTAAAAAACTCAAAACACTTCAGAAGCAGATGACCAGTTTCTGTGCTTCATAATGAATTTTTATGAACGTGTTATAAACTGACAGCCTGTATATTTGGTCAAGCTTCGTGATTTTGTTTAAGTGAAATCTGTTTTCAACTGACTGAAATTTCATGTTTTCATCATATTTTAGATGAGCAATTTTCCTACCAGTTAAAACTCCAGGAATGTTGGTGTGAGTTTTGACAACTGACTATTTCTACAATTTTGCCATACCTTAATACTGTCAGAGATTCTAGCCACCATCTGTTGAATATGTTATGTACATTCTAGATTCATCTTGTCTGCTTAGAGATCTGAAAATGATAAAGGTTTAAGTTTTGAATGTTAACGTACAAGTTTTTTAACTGTCATAAATGCAATTTGAAAAGAACATTTTCTAGACTTAAAGAATTTACTTTGTAGCACTACAGTTCCTTGTACTAACATCTCAGTGAAAGCTTAATTTCATCAAGACATCATTTTTAATGTTAATCAGTAGCACAACAAGGTTCAGTTGGCAAGGAGCACAGTTATGGGCCAAAATCTATTAATTTAATTTTGAAAAATTGTGTGGCTATTATCTGAAAACAGCTGAGTACTAACTATCTTACCTTCAACAACTCAGTTTAAAGCTGTGATTCACAAACAGGTCTGTAACTGGTGCTCTCTTCCACCATGGTATTGTACAAGAGTGCCAAAACTGCAACAAAATACACTCGTCAGGGAGTGGACAGAGCCGATTTGGTTAGGTTTAGGCAATTTGGTTAGGTTTAGGCAATTAAAGGCCCATAACTCCAGAATGATGTTGGGGTGGGGTTGAAAACTGGATAGGAGTGGTGCAATCTGGCTGGTTCCCAAACATAGTCAAGATCTAATGCCAATAAATGTTATTGTCCATAGTGAGAATCGAACCCGTACCTAACGCTGACAGCACCTACAAATGTAACTCTGTGCACACTACCGACTGAGCTAGCTCGGACATCCTTTACAAAAGGTTGTGAGGCTAACTCTGATAAACGTGGTCATCATGACACTGGTAACCGATTACTTACTGATAATGGTACCGACTACTAGTATACGAATCATGGGGAATTAAACTTATACAATGCACAGCTCTGGCAATATATTAGTTTTCTACATTTAGGTTTCATGAATTGTATACAATGTTGATACATGTGCTACGTTTTTATCTAATTCCTCAATGCATTTTCGTAAATCTTGTTTAAGATCTTACTCATATTTCTGTCTACCGATTACTTACTGATAAAAGTATCGACTACATATAAACATTTCATTTAAATTGTAGCAATCCGATTATGTTTTAGTGATAATGGTTTTCCATAATACAAGTAGATGTAAAATATTTGCGGTTATTTTCATAACTCAAGAGCCAGAAGAGCAATCTGTCTGGTTATTAAATTTAACAACATATATATTAAGCACTCTGAGCAAGTTTGGATACGATTAGTTAAAAAGATTTTTAAAGAGAGCAAAGTGCTAATTTGTTCAATTATATGCCATAAAGGACCGTAACTCTTCTCCCAGAAGAAATTTGGCTAATAATCAAACTTCAGCAGGATACATTTATTACTTGACCCCTATTATGCTGACCATGTCTGCTGAAGATTGGATAAGCTTTACTTAAGATAGCGAGCAGAAAACTTGTATGAACATGACCATTGCAGGATTTCCAATAATATGTCTGGTTTCAAATGGGATATATTATATTAACAACATGTGAGCACTTCTTATAAAATATCTAAAAGTATCAAGGTTAACCAACCTGGATAAGAGAAATTGTGTATCCTGTGCTGATCAAAGTGACAGGCTTTACAAACTTCTTTAATTATCCAGAATAAGATTTTTAAAAAAAATATTTTTTGAATTCCTGTCTGCAGCATTGATCACTGCATTAAAACCTCTTACCAGTTCAGCTTTTCTTCTTTATTTCATATCAATATCAGCATAGCCAGTGGTACCTTCTGTCAGTCTTCAAAAGCACCACCTTCGTACCATAGTCATCCAATTTCGAGCCTGAAATATTGAAGAATTCTATCAACTCTCTTGTTGAAGCATAAAGTAAAACAGATTAAACACCTTAGAAAATTGCTATTGTCAGCTTTTACCAAGTACAGCTTTCATGTGCCTTGAACATGTCCTTCTAGCGTTCTTAATTAGCCCGAAGAAGATTATTCCCGTTGTGTTATACTTATGCTAGATTTCTTCTCTATAGAATCTCTGCTGGTATACAAAACTGCTTGCTGGTAAAAATAACAACTTTTTCGCCATTTACTACATGAATACACATTTTTTCACAAGAGCAATCAGTGTAGATCCAGATCAGTGGTCATATCTGTGGATCTACACTGTTTGCTCATTGGTCAGAAATTACCTAATCTGATCCAGATCAGTAAGCATTGCGAGCAGGCTGTTCTGGATCTACACTGGTCATCCATGGGATCTGATAAAAGCCATATACCATAAAGTAAACGGTCAATTTACTAATAATTATAATAAATATTCTAAGTGTCTTGCTTTTATGCAATAAATCAAACATCTAAATTATTTAACCATTTCCTCCATAGAATCACCTTTATTGTGTGGGCGAACAGTGTAAATCCAGATCATCTGTGCCATCTGATCAGAATCTACACTGTTTGATTTTTGATTCGTTTAACATGTTCTGAAGAAAATGCGACCAGTGCTGATTCTGATCAGACGGAACGAATGTGCCGGCTGATCTGGATCTACACCAGTCTCACATGTGTAAAAATGCAAATATATGGAGTAAAGGGTTAACTACATACTGAATAATACAGTTTCCATCATATCCATAATCTTTCTGTACAGAACATACACCTGGTGGCTCAAAACTGGTCAACAACCATAGAACTGATGCTGCAACATTCAAACACACCTGAAATATACAAATATAATTATAATTCATTGAAATTAAATAGAAAGTATATGCTGTCAATCCCATGGGAAACAAGTGTATTTTGTATGGTCTGATCTGGATCTACACCGTTTGCATGTCACACAATCTCATATATATGTAATGCTAAAACACAATCAAAGAAAGATAACTCCAAAATGTTTCAGCTTTGAGTTAAAACCCCTAATGTTACAAAAGACCGTCAAAGACGGGTAATGCTCCCTGAATGGGTACTTTGTCACAAAAAGGTAAGGCATAACTATTGAGGTGAATTTTGAGAATGGTGTAGTACTATAAAATCAGAGATAATCAAACCTGCACCTATAAAAATTGAAGGGAATGACCTCGACCTATAAGGTAGCGACCTAAATATTGCGTGTGACAGCTCGTCTTATTATGGTGATCATTTCTGTGAAATAATTTTAAAATCCGACTTAAAATAACAAAGATGTGGGCCGGACACGATTTTGCTACAAGGTCATGCTGTGACCTTTACCTACAAGGTAGCGACCCAAATGTTGCGGGCGACACATCCTCTCATTTTGGTGATCATTTCTGTGAAAAAGTTTGAAAATCTGACTACAAATAACAAAGTTATGGGCCGGACACGATTTGCTACAAGGTCATGCTGTGACCTTGACCTTCAAAGTAGCGACCCAAATGTTGCAGGCAACATGTCTTTATGCTGATCATTTCTCTGCGAAATAATTTTAAAATCAAACTTCAAATAACAAAGTTATGGGTCGGATATGATTTTGCTACAAGGTCATGCTGTGACCTTGACTTTCAAGTTAGAGACCTAGATGTTACGCGTGACACGTCGTCTAATTTATGCGCGCGACACATCTCATTATGTTGATCATTTCTAAGAAATAATTTTAAAGTCCGACTAAAAATAACAAAGATTTTGCTACAAGGTCATGCTGTGACATTGACCTTCAAGGTAGCGACCCAAATGTATTATGTAGCGTGCAACACGTCCACTCATTATGGAGATCATTTCTGTGAAATAATTTTCAAAACAGACTGCAAATAAAGTTTTGGGCCGGACACAATTTTGCTACACGGTCATGCTGTGACCTTGACCTTCAAGGTAGCGACACAATTTTGCTTGCAACACGTAGTCTCATTATGGTGATCATTTCTGTGAAATAATTTTAAAATCCGACTTGAAATAAAAAGTTATGGTCCGGACACAAATGCGGGACGTACGGACGGACTGAAGGACGGACAACCCGGCGACTATATGCTCCCCTGAATTTCTTCAGGGAGCGTAATAAATCAAACATCTAATTTATTTAACTACATACCGAATAATACAGTTTCCATCATATCCATAATCCTTCGGTACAGAACATACACCTGGTGGCTCAAAACTGGTCAACAACCATAGAACTGATGCTTCAACATTCAAACATACCTGAAAAATACAATTATAATTAAAATTCACTAAAATTAATTAGAAAGTATACGCTGTCAATCATATTAACAACAAGACTGTCTGATCCGGTCCTACTAAACAATGCAAAGTCATACAAAGTGTGACAAAGTCAGTACAAAGTCATGCTATGCATAAATCCATAAAAGTATGTAATAATTAAATATATACAACATGTATCTGTTTTAAATGTTATTTATGGAAATTTGGCGTCACATTCACATACAAAGTCAGTTGTAAACTGACAAAGACCATAAAAAAGTCAAGCTGTGTTCTATATTATCCATGTAAAGTTGTTTAAAGTTATTTTATTTAGTATTGGGGTAATATTACTACATAGAATATATATCATTTAATTAACAAGAGCTATCACTGAAGGTGATTAATACCCCCGCAATACAGCTTTGTCAGAGTATACAGTAATAATGTTCGCATCTTTTTAAAATGCGACACAAATTGTGCATGTATGTCATCTATATATAAAAATCTATGTATTCGGTGAACAGGAAGTTAGGTGAGCAAGGAGCATTAAATCGCTTTACACCATATGGGAATATATGATAAAGCATTAAGCAAAATATCAGGCTGCTGCATGTTTCAGTTGCTAAGAAAACTACAACAGAAATTGTGCATGTCAACTATGTGCACAAATCTAAGTATTCGGTAAACAGGAAGTAGATGAGCAAGGAGCATAAAATCGCTTTACACCATATGGAACTATAGGATAAAGCATTATGCAAAATATCAGGCTGCTGCATGTTATAGTTGCTTAGAAAACTGCGACGGAAATTGTGCATGTATGTCAACTATGTGCACAAATGTAAGTATTCGGTAAACAGGAAGTAGATGAGCAAGGAGCATAAAATCGCTTTACACCATATGGGACTATAGGATAAAGCATTATGCAAAATATCAGGCTGCTGCATGTTATAGTTACTTAGAAAACTGCGACGGAAATTGTGCATGTATGTCAACTATGTGCACAAATCTAAGTATTCGGTAAACAGGAAGTAGATGAGCAAGGAGCATAAAATCGTTTTACACCATATGGGACTATAGGATAAAGCATTATGCAAAATATCAGGCTGCTGCATGTTATAGTTACTTAGAAAACTGCGACGGAAATTGTGCATGTATGTCAACTATGTGCACAAATCTAAGTATTCGGTAAACAGGAAGTAGGTGAGCAAGGAGCATAAAATCGCTTTACACCATATGGGACTATAGGATAAAGCATTATGCATAATATCAGGCTGCTGAATGTTATAGTCGCTTAGAAAACTGTGACGGAAAATTAACATGCCTTTTGGTTGATGTAATGCACCTTTATAGTAACAAAACCTAAAATATTCGGCAAACAGGAAGTAGATGAGCAAGGAGCATGAAATTGCTTTACACCATATGGGACTATAGGATAAAGCAATATGCATAATATCAGGCTGCTGCATGTTATAGTTGCTTAGAAAAATGCGACGGAAAATTAACATGCCTTTTGGTCGATGTAATGCACCTTAAATATGCGGCAAACAGGAAGTAGATGAGCAAGGAGCATGAAATTGCTTTACACCATATGGGACTATATGAAAAAGCAATATGCAAAATATCAGGCTGCTGCATGTTATAGTTGGTGAGAAAACTGCGACGGAAATTTTGTTACGGACGGACGGATGCACGGACGGACGGACGGACGGACAAGGGTAAAACAGTATACCCCCCTCTTCTTCGAAGCGGGGGTATAAAAATGCTATGTTTAATTAAGAGTTAACATCCATAAGAAAGCAGTAATAGTTTACCAAAGACAGTACAAAGTCAAGCTATGATCTACATTTTCCATACAAATTCAGACAAAGTCATGTACACTATTATAAAAAGGCTTCTTTATAATTTTGTTAACTGTTAACTTAGAATTTATATGACATTAAAAGTAGCAGAAAGCATGACCCCAAATTTAATACTAATTTCAGTTTTGTAACTATGAAGATATTCATAATCATCAGAGTTGTGTTACAAATTACAAATTAATACAATATTTACAATTGAAAACTAAACATGGAATCTTTTGAAAAGAAAAGTCAACAGACACAACAGGGATTCTTTTCCTTCTTTAGTAGGGGCCATTTATGGGCGCCTTCCCCTCAGAAAATTTCTTTAAAATCATGCAGTTTTTCCCAAAAAGTACATCAGGTTTTTTCATTCCCCCAGAGAAAAAAACACGCTATTTTCCCCAAAATTATAAGGCGTGGGCCCCTTCCCCTGGTAGTGAAAAAAAGCCCTGCACAATGACGGACCACATCAACAAAGCATTTGTCATTCCTAGTTTCAGATTTGCATACAAAGTCAATATCAAATCTGCAAAGAGCTTAATAAGTATTTTTTTCTTTTTGTGTTGATTTTACAATTCGAAAGAAATGAACGCATTTGTTAATAAAATTTAATTCAGTTTGTCTTTGAAATAATTTCACGTTGGCCGGCATCTTGTTCCAGTTCAAAGCGTACATAATCACATCATGATCATTTTATGTATACCAAACTGTCGGATACGAAACGTGAATAAATTACTTGCTTATGCAAATTTATGTGATTTATATTCAACCATTCATCTTATATTTTGATTTTGATAGCATTTTCAAATTTTTAGAAGTCTCATACCCAAATAATATAAATCGGCTGTATCGTGTATCGCGCGTCTATCGTGTATAGTGCGTCCGTCTATCGCGTATTGTGCGTCCGTCTATCGTGTATTGTGCGTCCGTCCATCGTGTATCGTGGGTTTAGTTTGTAACCTTAAACGTTCACAGTACTGTAGCTAATGACAGGAGAGATTAAATGGCTCCGGGTGTGATATGGTATCTATGAAAACTTGCATTTTATGTGTTTTAAAATAAAAATGCAAAATCTCAATTTTGAGTGTTCCACAATGTTTGTGACCTTATAAAATGCTAGTTGTTGGAGGTACATTTTTTGTTGCTGACGAAAAACGTGCAAATATTCAAATATTTTTGCAATCGGGTTTCAGACATAAAGACTATAATATCATGGGCCCGTTTTGCACCAAACGCAGAAAAAGTATGGTATTATTTAACAGTTGAATTTGTCAAACAAAATGAAATATAACAGGGGTTAGGCTAGCTTTCACACCTTGTCAATGGTAATATACATACAGTGAGGGTAATGTAAGAATGTTTTATTATATTTTTTAGTTATTTGTAACTGGTTATGATAATGGAAGTGTCTCCGGGTCCGGACCTCTAGACTTTTGGTCTAGAGGTCCGGATCCGGAGACAATCGATATAGAGTTGTCTCGGGGTCCGGGAAAATTATTGTTATAGATATTATGCAGTTTATGTGATATTTTCTCAAAAATGGTATCATTTATCATCTTATTGAATCATAAAAATATAATTTGGTCATTAAAATTTTTAATTTAAGAATTTTATTTCAGTTTTTAAGACCAAATTATACGACCTGTATAGCTCGTGGGAAGTATAACCAACGACACGTTCCAACTGTGGTCTAAAGTACTTAAATTGATCAGTGAAGCGGTGATTGCATTATGCGTACATGATCTTTCGTTGCTTTGTTGTATTGTTGATGATAATGATTAAAAATAATATATAATTTTTAAATAAATTGATACACAATGAAAATTTGTTCGTGTTTTTTATTATGATCAAACACTTATTGTTATTGGATTATTATACTATTTAAACAGACCTGTGAAAAACTATAGTTAGCTATGTATTTATTGATATTTTCGAAGTGATTATCAAAGATGTCCAGGTGTCTTGATTGGCCCTAATTGGCCTGCTCAAAATATACCGCACATTTGAGTACTTTCACCTTAATGTGAAGACAATAAGGACCGAAAGCCTTGAAGAGCAGGCGTTAAATTTAGAGTTTAGCGCCAGTTGTCTTGTATCAATGTCAGGGGGAAACATGGCACACAAGTTTCATATCCGTGAAAAAATCTGTGATTTCGTTTCGTTAAAAAGTAAAATTAACTTGCATCAAAAACAGGAAAACGTGCAACTTTTCAAAGAGATTCAAGAACTTTAAATGCTCAAAAAGCCACGCTCCAATAAAACCTTTAACGATAGGATTAAATACTATGAAATCACGTTTAGTTGTATTCATGGTGTCAAGAAGTTTTAAGCCAGGGGAGATTGCAAGAAGACGACCAGGTAAGTGTCCATCATCAGGGGCGGATCCAGGATTTCAGCAAGGGGGGTTTGATGCAGCGAGTCGTATTTTTAATAGCGTCAATTTGCAGCCGAGCTAAAACTCCAGTCCTTCGGACACTTCCAGGGTTGTCAATAAATAATGGTTGTAAAGGCACCAATGAATTTTAAGAGTCCTAATTAATCTAGGGGGTCCGCGGGCCTGCTCCCCCGGAAAATTTTGAAAATTTATATGCCAAGTCCTGCATTCCGAGGTATTAGCAGGTTTTGAACTCAGATCCAACTACTCTGCATCATTATCCGAGTCTAGGTATGTGACTTACAGTGTTTCAACCCAAGAAGTTGTTAATTAGAGAAAAAAATGCTCGAAATGGCTAAGTTCAGGGCTCCAGGTTACTGGTCTATACTTTCGCCAGTTGGAAAATGCTGAAGAAATTTTGCACTAACAACTGTTTGTGGTGGGATGGGGTTTTGAGAGAAAATTAGCTCTGAGATTCTTTTGGTTTCCTACTGGTCAAAAATATCATTATCTTTTGAATCATTTTGCATAAAACCAATTTATGAACGCTAATGTGCCGAGTCCATAGTCAACTTTTAAAAGAGATGGCTTTACTGTATAAGTAACTTTTAAAAGAGATGGTTTTACTGTATAACAAAAACATCCTATTTCTTTTGCTGTCCGAAATTATACGTTGATGTGGAAAATGTTTATTGAAGTAAAGAAATTATAGGGTTACTTGAGTTTTTTTATGTATTTTAAACATCTTAACTACCATAGAATATTAAGAACCTTTCTCTCTAGATATCAGAACTCGGCGAATAATGCGCTATGTCTATGCATTACAGAAAAACTTTTAAAACAAGGTTATCGGTATCAAAAATTAAGGAAAACCTTTTGCAAGTTTTATCACCGATATCCAGATCTAATTCATAAATACAGCTGCAGTTTAAAATCACTATTGCAACAAGGAATTTCACAGCCAGTTTTTTATGGAGATTTAATTTATAAACTTAAGAAGATAAAAGGCGATGTTAATTTCTCCCGGTTCTTCGTAAAAACCATCTGTAAATTTAAAAAGAAAGGTTACCAACATGATATTTTACAGCGCTCTGCAGGCCTGGTGATTAACCCATCTACAGTTGATCATTATGCTTACCTCTTTGGTTGCACGACGGTGGCAGGGGTGTAAGAGTTTATGAAGGTTTATGGGGAAATCTTTTCTTAAAAGAACCTAGAAGCTCGATTTGTTTCTTTTATCCCTGTCATCGTGTTCTTGCTGATTTTACTCCAGGTGCTCTGGTCTCGGAAAGATCATTGAGTACCTGCCCTTTGGCTTTACACAGGTAAGAATTGAGAGTAAGTAATATGCGTGAAGTCCAAGTTTTGACACTCAAGACCATCACAGAGGCCGCATTTTTGTCGTCCAATGAAACAATTTTGCACCAAACTTGTTGTCCATTTCTTTCTGGAAACCATTAATATTGATTCGTATCCACAAACTTCGAACCTCGAACCACCCGGGACAAAAAAAATCGGGGAAATTAGGGGGGTTCGTCCGAACCCCCCGAATCGCCCCTGGATCCGCCACTGATAATTATTTTTTATAAAACATGCCAACAAAAGTCGTGTGTAGTATTTAGCAGTTCCATAAATAAATCTATAAATTTAAATGGACACGGTCTTTTATATATAGTAAAAGAAGTTATTCCGAATATTTTCGGCTGAATTAAAAACGCTTGAAATCAGCATGTTCCGTGGTTTATACACAGCTAACATCTTCCCAGCCATCGTCATGAATCCACACACTACAATAAGTTAATATGTTATTTGCTTACAAGTTTAATTATTCAATTTCAGGTTCAAAGCCGCATTATGTTTATGTGTCGCGCTGTAAACATTTTCACGAGTATATATCTTCTTTTTACAGAACAAGCTAGCGGCTTACTATTCGATTTTATTTACAATTATTTATTTGAAGCTAAACATGTCTATTTATTATAACAATACAATAACAAAAGAGGAATAGTAAAAGTTAAGATGTTTAATAAAGATAAAATGCAACAAACATTCATTTATTAAAGTTCTGTAGATCGCATTTGGACAGTGCGCCGTTGGTTACACTTTCCACGAGCAAAAAGCGACGAATTATTGGTCTTTAAAAACCAGGAATGTTGAACTTAGTTCTAGATTCCTGTTAAAACTGAAATAAAATTCTTATATGTAACATTTTAATGACTTAATTACATTTTTATGATTCAATATGATGATAAATAATAACATTATTTAGAAAATATCACAAAAACTGCATAATATCTATAACAATAATTTTCCCGGACCCGGAGACAACTCTATATGGATTGTCTCCGGGTCCGGACCTCTAGACCAAAAGTCTTGAAGTCCGGACCCGGAGACACTTCCATGCATAAAAAATGCCTTGGAAATTATGGTAAGAATTGTTATTTTACAATGACATCTATATTCAACCAATTTAATAATAAACAGCATGCAGAAATTCTCCCTCATTTTATGGAGACGTCTTAGTTATGCTGGTGCATTTGATCATGTCAACAAATTTGTGTACACCATTTCGGATGGTTCGGATAGCCCAAAAATGGCAAAATCCTTAAACAAGAATCATCGATCCAGGCGACTTGACCAGGAACTAAATAATATCGACATTTCAAATAACAATTCTGCACACTAGATATGCGAGTCTGCAATCTATCTTACCACATTTAAGCTGTAAAAGCCGTAAAATACTTTACTTCTGCTCTTCTTCGCGCTTTTAAAAACATTGAAGAGTTTTATAAGGGACGTAATTCAGGGACGAGTTTAAACCACGACCCGGCCGTAACATAATGCACGGCCCTAAAAAAGAAAACTCTATTTTACTCGTAGCGGAAAATTTAACGACCACGTGGATTCTATTTGAATAAGTTGACAACTGCTGAGGTTCAATCTTTTTGTGAAGAATTTAAAGGCAATTTGGACTGTGTTTTTGAGGTTAAAAACAAGAAAAATTATATTCAGTATGATTTTAACTTCAGTATCAGTGACATTTTAACACAGCAGTTTGGTTTAATGAGAAAAGGAAACTGGGCTATTGGAAGGAATTTGACCGAGGCACTAGACCTTCTTAGAAAAAGAACTGGTTAGAATTATTAGACTCTTCTGGTGGCAGCTGAAAAACCGTCCATCAGTACAAAACCAATCATTTACGAGTGACTCAGAAGATGAGTCGAGGATCCAGATTAGCGGTCATATCTGTGGATCAACATTGTTCGCTCATTGGTAAGAAATTACCTAATACATTTAAAACCAAACAGTGTAGATCCAGATCAGTAAGCATTATGAACAGGATGTTCTGGATCTACACTGGTCATCCATGGGATCTGATAAAAGCCATATACCATAAGGTAATAACTAAGTGCCTTCCTTTCATGCAATAAATCAAACATCTAAATTATTTAACCATTTCCTCCATAGAATCACCTTTATTGTGTGGGCGAACAGTGTAAATCCAGATCATCTGTGCAGTCTGATCAGGATCTACACTGTTTGGTTTTTGATTCGTTTAACATGTTCTGACGCAAAATGCGACCAGTGCTGATTCTGATCAGACGGAACGAATGTGCCGGATGATCTGGATCTACACCAGTCACACATGCGTAAAAATGTGAATATATGGAGTAGAGGGTTAACTACATACTGAATAATACAGTTTCCATCATATCCATAATCCTTCTGTACAGAACATACACCTGGTGGCTCAAAACTGGTCAACAACCATAGAACTGATGATGCAACATTCAAACACACCTGAAAAATACAAATGTTTCTATTCCATTGATTTGAAATAAAATCACATTAGAAACAGTCCTGCCTCTAATTAGTATGCATGTGTTATGTATGGCAATAAATCACAAGAATCACCAGAGCTAACAGATCAGTTTCTTGAAGGTGACATCTGATGTTTCATATTCTGACATTAATTTATAAAACATGGAATTCATTCACTGCATACTTGGGGATCTTTTAATTTTTTTATTGTAATATTTGCCGGTTTGAGACATTTTTGCGATACCGTATTTAAAATAAAATATTGTCTGTTGGGTTAGGGATCAGTAAATCTTCACACCAATATATGGTTGTCTAGGAATGAAGATGATAGAAATCATGTTTAATGTACATTGAATATTGGGAAATTTAACATTGAGCCCTATGGGCATTAGATTTAGAGTGGTTCAACCTCTAATACAGTGATCTCCCTTGTGAGCCGCTTAAGAAACAGCAAGAAAATTAACTACCGACAATCGATTATTAAACTTCGTATTCGATTATCGCCAACCTCTTCTAGAAACGATCAATTTTCTATAATTATACTCGATCATCTTTAATCCCTATTTAGGCTAAAGATAAATGTGTATGTTTGAATCTGAAACTGCTACCCGATTTTTAATAACGCCTGATATTTCTGAATTAAGTAAAATCTGTATTGCTTTGCAAACTGACTTAGCTTTGTATGCAGCTAAGCACTGATAAAATAAAAGTGTTTCTTTAACAACTAGTTAGTTATTTCTAAAAGTTTGATTTTAGGACTATATAGAACATTTAGTAGAGTCAAGATTAGTGGTTGTGTGAAATTTGTTTTCAAAATGTCTGAAATTGTATGCACATTGTGTTTATATGAGCACTTTTTCCTACCAGTAAAAAAACTCCAGAAAGGATTGTTTGAATTTTGAAAGCTTACTTTTTCCACAATTTTGTTATACCTGCAGATTTTCGGAAATGTAAGCCACCGTCTATTTGACATCTTCTGTACAGTTCATATTCATCTTGTCTGCTAAGCATATTGTTCCAGATCTGAAAATGATAAAAGTTTTGAGTTTTTAATGTTACAATATGAATGCAAGCTAGTGAAGTTGAGTGTATGATTAATTAAATGAGCACTGTGCAGTGATAAACAGTACCACATGTGCTAAAGACCACCGGTAAACAAAGACCACCTGTGGATTAAGACAACACTTTATTTGTCTCACTGACTGATTTAAAGAATACTTCATTTGTCTCACTGACTGATTTAAAGAAAACTTCACCTGTGAACAAATACCACCTGCCTTAAAGACCACGTTTGGGTTTTCTTCTGAGTAGTCATTGAGGATAGGCTTAACTGCAGTACCTCATACTGTACTAACAGCTTTGCACATGCATTCATCCAGAAATCACATTCAACATGACTGAGTGCTACAGCAAGTACATTTGCCCACGATCACAGTTATGGACCAAATGTTAACAGATTTATATATTTGTCTGAAATGAAGACATGATTGTCTAAGACAGATTTCTGAGTGTTCTGTCTTTCTACTACCATTGTCGTATACATGACAGTCCAAAACTCGGAGAGGGGAAATGTGGTAAAGTTTAGATAGTTAAAGGGTTATAACTCCAGAGTGATGGGGCGAGAAGCAATTTGGCTGGTTACCAAATTTTGTTGAGATATAACGTCAAAACTCTAATTCCTATTAAGTTTTAGTGTTAGTAGATAACGGCTGTCCAAGATAGAGATAGCTGTTGTAAAGTTAATTTTGCAGTTAAATGGCCATAGCTCAAGAGCGAAAAGATCAATTTGTCTGGCTATTAAACTTAAAAACATATGTAAAAACATGCAAGCGTCATTCAAACCAAGTTTGATAAAGATTGGTTAAAGCCTTTTAAAGAGAGAGGATGGTGCTACTTTGGTCAATAATATGCCATAAAGGGCTGTAACTCTACTCCCAGGAGCAATTTTCAAACTTTAGAAGGATGTATGTATTATGACCATTAACATACTGACCAAGTTTGATGAAGATTGGGTAAGTTTTACTAAAGTTAGAAAGCAGAAAATTAATGAATAACGCCTGTCACAGGTGTTTCCATAATACGTCCCATTTTAAATGAGCATACTTAAAACAAGAGAGCATTGAGCACTTGTTACGAAATATTTAAAAGCACTAATGTTAAGCGACCTGGATACAAGAAAGTTTCTAGCTTAAGACTGAAGAGTGGTCAGTTTTACCCTAATCAAAGTGACATGCTCTACCAGCTTCTTGGACTATGCAGGGACCAGTATCTCGAAAATATGTTCATATCTTAAGGTATGAGTTACGAAATTGCTAAGGTAACGTTACACGGGTATCTCAAAACACCACTTAGTGTTATCCTTACGCGTCCCGAAGTTACGAATTCGTAAGAGTTACACAAGGCATATAATGTAAATGACGTAATTGACATGTGAAACATCGGTATATAGTAAACCTTTCAGAGCAAAATGTTTATTTATTCAACAATCCTACTTACTGAGCCAAAATTGTCTACTTTGTGGATTATTTGAAGCCAGTGCAAACGACCTACTTTGTGCAAAATGTAATTATTAATTTTAAATCTTTGGTATATTGTAAGACATTGTCTGTTTCAATTTCAATACAAGAAAAAATTTTGTCAAATAAAGTTGAAGTATTGCATAAAGAGACTTATCATCTTTGAGACTAATTAGAAGCGATTAAAAATAGAAAAACGAAGTTAAAAGTTTGAGTCCTATCGACTTTTAGATTGACATTCATGACAAAGGCACTTACTGAAAACAAACAAACACAATACAGTCCAACCTGTACTAAAGACCACCTGTAAACAAAGACCAAATGTCGACCGTTGGCAATTTATTATTTATATTCTAACAATCGTGAATTTAATCCATTATCTTTGGAGAATTTTAGCGGCTGTGTTAGAATCCATGATAATTTTGATCGAGAACAGTAAAAACAAGAATTATCAATAACTGTCATGAAAATTAAGAAGATTCATGAAGCCTTGTGCCGGTATAAAGCCTCAGTGTGTCCCGGGTCTCCCCTAAATAAGCCGGCATTTGGTTTCGCTCCTGGGGAGTTCCAGTTGTTTTAAAATTTTAAATAACACTGGGCCCACTGCTATGTTATCCCTGATTCAACACGATTTATTCCGATCCGAGTTTTACAGCTGTCACTACGGTTGTTCTGCCGGTTGACCCCAGGGACAGTGTTAACCAGGCTATACGAGTACATTGAATATTGGGTTGTGCTCGACCCGTGACCTGTGGCTAGACAGCATGGGCAGTAATATGCATTTCCATTACTGCCAATGACCTGGCTCAATCAAACAGAGTCTGCAATATTTTTCTATTTGTCGTATTTGGTGGCTTTCAAAGTTTCATTTTCATCTATAAAAACCATTTAAAAAATAAATTTGATTAAATAAATATTGAGAAAGTACAAAAATTTATACCCCTCTCCTGAGAATATGATGAATATGCGCAGTTAATTAAGTTACGAGGACATTAAGGGGTCGATTTTTTTACCGTATGTTACGACCAAGTTTACGAATCTTCGCAACTTTTGAATTCCTCGAGATACAGGAAAATTTGGCTACGAATGCCGTAAGATGACGTTACGAACAATTTTACACTTATGATAGCTTCGAAATACTGGCCCCTGAATATGATTTTAACCATTTAATACATAACCATTAATTGTATGGGTGTAGCCGGCACATCTGTGCTGTCTTATCAGGAAATACCCTGTTCGCTATAATGTTATTTCTGACCAAAAAGCAAACAGTGTAGATCCAGATCACACAGCATGGATGTGTCAACATATCTGGATCTACACTGGTGGCCCATGTGATAAAAGGCGTAAATATAGAGTAAAGGGTTAAACAATCGTGTTTGATTTCTTGTCTGCAACATCAACGCTAATATACAAGACTGCACTGATTTGAAAAAAAACTCGTACCAGTTCAGCTTTTTTCTTCAAAACACCACAACCGCAGTCATACTGTAGTCGTCAACTTCAGGCCTGAAATGTTGAAGAAATCTATCAACTTACTTGTCAATGCACATGACTAAGTTAAAAATTGTTGTCTAGATTTTAAATTACTAAATACTGTTATGATGGGTATTTAACATGTTCTCTAGCCCAATGAAGGTTTTTAATCACAAAGCCTGTTTTGATGACTCTAAAAGCTGGGAGAATAGTTTGTCGATATTACCATAAGAAAATAATGGGCATTTGGCTTTTAGTCTGTTTTAACATTAATATCTTATTATGAGACTTACTTCAAACAAAAATCCCCTTAAATCTTCTAAATTTAAAGACACTGAAAACTCTTTAAGTGACAGTCCATAATTACATGTATGTACAAAATGTTAATATAAAGTAGTTTTTGCATAATTTGTTACAAGTTATACTGCTATATAGACATAACAAAAAAATTTATCCAGAAAATCAAACTTACTTAATTATTTCACATAGATATAGTTTTTATGTACGAAAATGGCTTCCTCACCGCAAGAGATGCAAATAATTCTGATTTATTTTGCGCAGTTCAATGTTAACAGAATGAAATAATCACCAACTCGCAAGACTACGATAACGAATTCCGACAAGATAAAAAAGAGTATTATGAAGAAATACCATACAATTCAACTGCAGAGATACATCTGGGAGGTTTGGCAGGCTAGCAAAGCATCCGAAGCGTTTAAAATGCAGAGATGGATAAAGATTCCTGTAAAGGATGAAGATCTTTTTGTTTTGGTATACAAAATAACTTACAGTTACACAGCGATTTTGTCAGCAATAGTTTTGATTTTCAGTAATTTTACATACAACTCACTATACCGTAAAATTCCTTTAAAACGCCCCCGTTGGCATTACATTTTCTGAAAGGGAGTGTGCTTGTTATTTTTATTAATTATTTTTATTTAAATATTAGATTCTGAAGGATATTGGATAATAAATATGGATTAACTGATATTTTATTCTAAAAAATAACATGGAGGGCATTTATTAGGTAAGGATTGTTTATAAGGAGTTTACGGTATATTAATTGAGGTGACACATTAATATTTTTGAAGTTATAATTAACAGTCCACTTCTATAACTAGTGATTTTATCTTAGATACTATCATGCAAATAAATTGGTTATTATGCTAATCCTCAAGCATGTGAAAACAATGCGCTACAGTGTGATTATAAATGTCTTACAATGGTGGCTATTATTTGAAAGCAGCCAGCTTGAGTTCTGTACAAAGTGCTTTCGTTTCATGCAACAGAACAAAACCAAGCTTTACTACTTTACATAACTACTTACTGAGACATTTAGTTTCCACCATAGCCATAATCGTACTGTACAGAAAACTGACCGGCAACTGTCAACTTTGTGGCTCTAAACTAGTCAACAGCCTTAGTGTTCACAGTGCTGATACTGTAACAATCAAACACACCTGAAAAAAGCACAAATATGTGTGTTATAACTGACTAAACTTACATGAATAGAAAGCATATGCCTTCAATCACATAACTTAAGCAACAAGTGTAAACTGTGTAGTCTGATCTGGATCTACACTGTTTGATTGTAGATAGGTTAAATTTTATCTGGCCTTCTTAGTCAGGCAGTTTAGATCCAAATCAGTCTGCCTGCATGAGGTGGCCGATCTGGATCTAAATTCCTAGTGTCTTTGAGGCTTATCAAATATGTGTACATAGATATCCACATATTTAAAACTTATATTAAAATGTAAATTTTGATAGTAATCATATTATACATACATGTATTGATGTTCTTAATGAATGCAGACCCTTAATCTCCCAAAAATGAAATAAAAACAAAGGCACATTCCAGCATATTGTTTTTATGAGTGTGGCGATTCCTGATAATATGCATATTTCACTTTTTTATATCTTAAAATGGTCCAGGCTTTGATATTTCAACAGTTATTTTGTCCAAAAATAAGTTTTTGTAGGTCAAAATAAAAATATAACTGTAAACAGATAAGTCCAACTGACAGACGGACATTTGCATTGACTGATCTCGTTTAAGGTGGGATTTGTTTGCAAGTTAAAACACATAGACGCTGTGGACCGAATACGGTATGTTTGGCAGGTAGAGTCTTAATAATTATTTTACATCCACGTTGTAAAAGAACTGAGTTACGTCACGCAATGGAGTGGATGACAAAAAAAGAATGATATAAACGTTTGACAGCCGATTCCAGAATGACTTTTATTGAAGCGCTATGATTGCTAATAATAGATTTTTATTTTTTTCAAATGTTTGACTAGCGAAAACTCTGTGTCAAGGCTGCAGCTGGAAAATTCTTATAACGGGTTAGTGGGTGGGGTACGAATCCGTTGCATTCCTTGTGTTTATTATATACAACATGTATGTATATAGGCTCAAACATCATATATGTGGGATCGGGGTGATTTTTGAAAGAAATTCAGGTTCCTGTGGACCAACATAAAACTAGCAGTATCGGCGATAACGTCACCAACACGTGTTTGCGCACCACATGGTACACAAAAAAGTCAAAGGTCGTACACAATGGCAGATAGTAAACAAGTATACGCTGTAACATTGTCAAAAGGCTAACATTCACTGTATTCATGAAATAAATGTGTATACAGTAAATTTGTGTTAGATCTTCTTGACTAAATAAATAAATTGTTAAAATAGATCTGATTCTGGTATACCAAAGAAGTAATTTGAAATTTGGTTCCTTTTTAAAATCATAGCTTTTTAACCATTAACTAATTGAAATACGGCTTGTATCCTACTGACAACCAGTGTAGATCAAGATTATTCTGCACATCAGTGCAGTCTGAGGAGGATCTAGACTGTTTGCTTCTTGGTCAGTAATAACCTGATGCATATTAAAAAGACTATTGTAGATCCTGATCAGATGTGCTGGTTGATATGGTTCTATACTGGTTGCACAAAAGCTGAAAGCCGTATCCATCGAGTAAAGGGTTAAATCGTGGCATACTTGCAGTTAAGTCAGAGATTCGAACTTCTAGTGTGCATTTGTTTACTATCAAGTATTGAATCGTACAAATATGAATAGAGCTCCGAGACAGGCATTGCAAAAACGATTAGATACTGTCACTTTCACGAAACCGATGGACGCCTTGCATGTGCGGTCAATCATTTGTGCGAAGTTTCAACGAACGGCATTTAGCCGTTATTGAGATTTTGATAATTTTCTTTTTATCGATTAATGTACAGGGGAGGAGTGTAGTTGGCCCTTATACGTTCTAAAGAGCAATTCCAGAGTTCTCATGCAAACAGTATTGTATTAATATTTTTTTGTGCGAGGTAAACTGAGCATTATTTCATGCAAATGTATTTCTTCACTAACACTGAACCTGGGCTGGCAATGAACATTGACGATCAATCTTTTTAACCTAATTTTTATTTACATGTAATGACAGGTTTTTACGAAATAAGGAAAATTGTTGGACCCTAAAACCGAAAGAAGAAATAATAGAGACAAATTACCCCCAAGATATTTTAGATAAGCATTAACTTGGTACAAAGATTTATTTGTTTACCTACTTGTGCATGTACCATACCATTTTAGATACCACAGCAATATAAATGTCATGCAGTAGATCACTTCAATTTCTGACAGTTGAA
The DNA here is from genome assembly GCA_038501625.1 of Corbicula japonica. NCBI lineage: Eukaryota > Metazoa > Mollusca > Bivalvia > Venerida > Cyrenidae > Corbicula > Corbicula japonica. The sequence goes on from JAZAYU010001029.1 coordinate 36,392, forward strand.
AGTAGCTTAACTAACATGCCCATTTCCTATTTCATAATTTAGAGTTTGCTCATCAGACTGTGTATTTAGTGTTTTGGAATGGATGCCAGCTGGATTTAATGTGGTACATCTTGGGAACCGGGTGAACAGGGTCGGATGCAAGTTTTTCAGAAAGGGGGTTCATTTGGGGCAGTCTTAAGTAGCAACAACCAATGATTTTTAAACATACTGAAAAATATAGAAAAGCTGATATTTTCTGAAAGATCTCAACAAGCCATTCACAAAAATGTATAGTTTTGCTATGTTACACCTATTTGTTTTTAATTAACATGCTTCACAAAGTCGAAAAAATACAGTCTAAAATAGTAACTCTTTTGAATTTTTAAATAAAGTTGACCTCAGTTGTTTTCTTCATCCTGGAACACTTTTAGCACATTAATTCACCATAAATTTGTTCAATAAACAGTTTTGATCTGTTCTGTAACTTGAAATAGACTATAAGCTGTGTTTTGTCATTGGTATACCTCTTTAAAGTGACCCACTGTACAAAAAAATAGCATAAAAATGACAAAAAAAACGAACATTTAAGCTGGTTAATCACATAAATGTCATTCATACAAGGTATTTAACTATTTTTGTCATAATGGTTTGCCAAAGCATTAATATGTTGCTCAATAAAATATATATTCATGAAAAATAATTATTTTTATTTAAAAGGGATACAAAATTACCCCACCCACCCATGTAAACTATATCACTGTATCATTTGCCTTACAATTTCCTTAAAAAAGATATTTGTATGAAATATATTTCTGGGTAATTAATATAAAATACAAATACAGAACATAAACAACTATACTGCATTTCAGAACCGAACTGAGAACAAACGACAACTGCTTCAACGTAACTGTCAACAGCAAAGATAAATTTTAATCATCTCACTATCATTCTGCTGGAATTGAGAAAAAATATCACAATTGTAATGCTCAGCTAACTATAAAATTCAATATGCTAATCGCTTAGCAACAGTCTAATTAAAAAAAAAAAATAGTAAACTCACTTCATAATCATACTAAGACAATAGTCAATCAATATTTAGGCACCAAATGATGTCATAAATCAAAAATATTTGAAACAAACCAATTTAGAAAGAAAAGAAAGAAAAAGAAATGCAGTGCAAACAACTTATAAGATCTCACGTAACCAATATAAATTTGCAAGTACGAATGAAAATAGTACGAACACAGCGTTTTTTTTCCTTCTTTAACTACCTCCGCAAAACGGTACCATTCCCAAAGCTGACCGGAGTCTTCCCAATTTAAAGTACCGGACATTCCCAATCCCCAAAGCTATATTTCCAACAACAAACAGTGCCGTTTCCCAATTGACCAAAGAGTTTTTTGCAAGAAATGTCGTTCCGCGTAAAAAAAACCGTACCGTTCAAAAGGGGAGTAACTCTTATCAACGCTCCGGTTAGACTCTTACTCAGTTGTTATCATTAAATAAAATAGACATGTGACGTCATTGATCCGGTCCGCGTTTTATACACGTCCTTTTTTCAGACTGGCTTACGGTAAATAACTGCAAGTTGACTGATTCTTACGTATAAAATTGAAGCGCAATGACCAGTCTCCAGAAACTGAAAGTAGTTAACAAACTTCACAACAACGTTTAGAATGAGCGATTATTCAAAAGAAGCCGTTAAATACGAACACTGGCACTCTTTTGTTGCAAGATTTTGGGTTTGTATCGACCGATCCCATGCCGTTGGCGACGAGTCCCGAGTCTGAGCGATTTGAACCAATGAATGTAGGTCCCGGTATCGAGCAACCTCCCGTACAATCCCCCGAAATTTTATCAGACTGAAACTAAACTTGAATTCAACCTTCCGACGTATTTGGATACCAAACTGAGTCCCACTCAGAAGCTATCCTTGAGCTAGATGTAGCTCAAAGACACATTGCCTCAACCTGACACTGACTCCAGCCCCCACTCCTTCCATTATAATTTCAAGTGCAGATTCATTTCACATTAATTGCAACCTCAATGAAACTTTTCCTGCCAATGGAAATTATTTTTCCATAGACAGGCAGTCATTGGATTGGCTGTAACTTAGTTCTGGCTTAACAGTTACATCACTTAAGGGTTTCCTGTTAAAAAACCAGAGCTTATGATGCTTGGTGAAGCTGAATAAAATCCCTAGTGTTTATTTACATGAATAAAGAAAAAATCCCAATTTGGCTGATTTGCGACTGATTTTTTTCCCAATTTCAAGATTTTACAACGCGAAAATTTCCCAATTGTAGGGGAAGGGGAACCTTTCCCCTTTGGGGAAAAAAAAACGCTGTGAACAACGCACTTAGGAAAAACACAAAAACATATCTCTAAAGCATTTGCAAAACGTGAATACATATTTGCATTCATTAAATACTAATACAAAAAAGTAGTTTGTACCATAAAGGACAAATTTTCCCGTACATATTTGTTTTCCGTTTGCGAAAATTCGACCCAGAAGTGCAGAATTACCTCCCTTGTCTACATGTGCTTATTCAACCCACTTCATTAACGAGCAAAATAAGTACATTTTCCGTGAAAGTACAGTCTCAAAATTGTCAAAAATGAAAATAGAAATGATAGAACTATGAGAAAACAGTAAAACTGCTAGCGTATTCGGTCGTATTAGACAAATTTCCAAGTTGACAAAATTTTACTTTCGTTTTTCATAGTTAAATAACAACCATCTAAGGCTTAGGTTGTCAAATACGCCTTATTTGGTCTTTCCCCCGCCTACTTATGCAAATGATTCAATTGGAAGCCTTCAGACAATTCCATAGCATCGCGGAACAGAAGGGATGTATTTTGAGGTCAGCTTTTCACTAAACATTGAATGCATGTTCCCAGGAGTGCTACTGGTTTGGACTAAAGGAGCAGCAAGTGGTGGAGGGGGTCTAGGTGGTAGCGATCACAGAGTATTTTTAAAAATTAAAGAAATACCATCAAGTTATACATCATTTTAAAGCTTATTCCTTCAGAAAAACAAATATTCAAAAATAACTTGAAACGTGATAAATTTACGCGAATCGGAAACAGGCCACCCCCTTCTTTGTTGTCTGTCAGATCTGTAATCCTAATAAACTTTTTAATGTCTATGTATTTCTTTAAATATTAGCATTACAAAAGGTCTATGTAGTCACAGAAACTGTAATATTGTAATAAGTATATAATAAATTTCAAATTTTCATGGTGTTTTGATTTATTAATAGTTAAGACAGAGGGGTTGAAATGTCAGTTTATTTATTAGGTTTTGAATGTCTTCGTTATTTTGAGGGGTTGAAATGATTTAGATATTTTGGGGGGTTGAAATGCCAGAGGGATTGAAAAGTCTTTGATTTTACAAATTGCAAAGGGGTTGAAATGTCGAGGGGTTGAAATGTCTTGCTCCCTACTTTGATACATGTAACTTTTAACAGTTAAACTACAGTAAAATATGCTGAATAATCAAGCTATGGCACTGCAGACAAATCTTTTATAAAAATTTTAATTAAACCTAAAACACCGATTGCGCAATAATTCGTCTAACCAGTGCGTGGTTGTCGCTATCTTAAGGTAGTTACATGATAATTTCAAACTTTCTGGCCTAAATCAACACAAAAATAAAATATTGATGCCTAGACTGATATAAGTGATACTATGAGCAACCCCACAGTGGCACTGAACCCCCTCTGGATCCGCCCTATTTTTGTTGTGTCCACTTACTGTCATCCGGTAGAAATCTGGTAAGAATTGTTATGATGGCATCTATCTTAAGCCAGTATAATAAAAGACTGCATGAAAAAATGCTTACACCTTTTATGGATACGTCTTAGTCATGCTATCCGATTCTGTCAACAAATTAATGTACACCATTTCGGATGTTTCGGATACATAAAATTCTTCAATCAAAATTGTCTATCCAGATGACTTGACCAGGAACTAAAATAATATTAGACATTTCATATAACAAATCTGCACACTAGCTATGTGAGTCTGCAATATATCTTACCTCATTTGAGGTTTTAAAAAACATAAAATACCAGACTTCTGCTTTTCTTCGCGCTTTAGAGAACATTGAAGATTTTTTTTCAGGGGACGTAATTCTTACGGGTCATGAATGTCTGTAGACTTATTCGCTGTCCATGTCCCAACTTCAATACATATATAGTCTATTCCAAAAGAGTGTTTACTTTGTTTTCGATACTTTTTCATTAACTGCTTTTCTAAATGCCTAAACATCAAAATTGAGAGTAGATCATTTAAATTCTATAGACTATTGTAAAACTATCTATGATAATTATAATGTCTTTTTGTATACGTTATTGACGGAGACTGGGTTATACACATGTAGGAACTGATGGAAACACATAAAAACATGATGCATATGTAAACAGTATTTATACTAAGTAAATATATGTAATATTTATCATGGGACTAGCCAATTGAAATTTTTGAAGTTACATCATCCGTAAAACTTAGAGAAAATACCGTGAAACCTCTCTATTAAGACCACATGTGGGGCTAGACAATTTAAGTGATCTTAATAGTGGTGAAGTCTTTATTTTAAGGAAGACACTGTCGCAAAACTGTTGAAAGGGACATTGGAATAGTGGTCTTATAATCGAGAGGGTCTTTAAAGACTAAATTTCCGGGTGATCTTTATGACGGGTTTTACTATAACTGAATATTACACAAATCCTTTCCCACGCGCGAAAATATGTCACGCTGCTTACGTTTGAAAATTACTGAATGTGAAATTAGGGGAAAAACTAAAAGAGGTGTGCCGTTATTTTCTTTTCTGTATTTAAATGCTAATAGATTAACCGACTTTTATAACATCGGGATAATGATGATGACATGGCCCCGTGAAATATTTTCATTTTGAGTAGGTTTTATTTTCGCTGATTTCGCGCTCGGAATAATGCGCGAATTAAAATCATAAGACAAATTTAGCCATGCATTTCTGTAGTATAATTATATTGCGCGAATTTATATCCGCGCATCAATGCGATGCGAAAATGTCAATTTAAAGCATACTGGCAAAATATCATGCCTGCGAAATCAAGTGATACCAGGAACGAAAAACACCAACAAAGAAACAGAAACTAACGGAAAACAACAACAACAAAAAACAAAAGAAACAAAACAACAAAACCAAAACAAAACATCCATTTACTTTTAAAAGGACACTATAGTTTACCATTCCAACATTGTCTTGTAGTTCTTGAGAATGAACTGAAAACAGACTTAACTAACTTGACATCGGGGAGCTCCTCGAGCGTTTATATGACTCTGTGGTTACTGCAAACAATGGAAACATTCTGTTAAAGGTGCCTTGTAACGTATCAGGATGAAAATATTAAATGTTTACAAATATCAACATTTATCATTTATACTGTAGAAGTTTACAAACATCAACATTTATCATTTATACTGAAGAAGAATTTTGTAAACAAAGTAAATGGGATGTCACCATTTGATACAATCAACGTACAGGTTAATATATTTAAAGGTGAAGTTGTTGTTATAGCGTTACTAACGCAGTAAAATTCATTCACTACAGGTCCTGAAATGTACCGATCTTTCCAAAATGTCGGCGAAATTCGTTCCCGTTCAGTTATTTAGAGGCTTTAAACAGCAGTATTATGAATATTAACCACATCTGAGACGATGAAGTATTCCACCGTGAACCGCGAATACGCTGCTTTAACATTATATTTCACATGGAAAAACAGAGTCGTAGATCTAATTATGTGTTGATCTCCTTCCACCCTGAACCGTGAATAAGCTGCTTTAATATTATATTTCACATGGAAAAACAGAGTCGTAGATCTAATTATGTGTTCACCACCTTCCACCCTGAACCGTGAATACGCTGCTTTAACATTATATTTCACATGGAAAAACAGAGTCGTAGATCTAATTATGCGTTGACCTCCTTCCACCCTGAACCGTGAATACGCTTCTTTAATATTATATTTCACATGGAAAAACAGAGTCGTAGATCTAATTATGCGTTGACCTCCTTCCAACCTGAACCGTGAATACGCTTCTTCAATATTATATTTCACATGGAAAAACTGAGTCGTAGATCTAATTGTGTGTTAATCTCCTTCCACCCTGAACCGTGAATACGCTGCTTTAACATTATATTTCACATGGAAAAACAGAGTCGTAGATCTAATTATGTTTTGACGTCCTTCCCGTCAAAATGACATGATGGAGATTATCATCCCTCGCACTTCTACTGTAGATGCACTTATATTCCTGCGTATAAGATTTCGTTGTTTTCCGTTAGACGACATTTTCGTGAGAGTTCTTTAAATTCGAGTATCTTAATTTTCTAAACTAACTTTGATGTTTAAATCTTTATTTCGCGTTGGTTTTAAATTCGCCGATCTTAATTTTCTAAAAGTTCAAATGTAGTACATTTGATATATAAATCTTTATTTCGCGTTGGTTTTATATTCGCCGATCTTAAGTTCAAATGTAGTACATTTGATATATAAATCTTTATTTCGCGTTGGTTTTAAATTCGCGGATCTTAATTTTCTAAACTACGTTTGATGTTTAAATTTTTATTTCGAAAATTTTGAAAATTTACATGCCAAGTCTTGCATTCTGAGGTATTTTGTGGGATTTTTTTTTGTGTGTGTTTTTTTTTACACATTTATACGGGAAAAAATCTAGCCGGTTTAAGCGATAGAACATCAAGCTTGCATAGGCATACGTTTTTTAGACTCAGTGCCTTGTCAACTTCGCAAGCATCCGAGAAGGACACAGTAAGCCTGTGTTGGCATCCTAGCAGCCTGAAAACATGACATCGTGAAGTTGGCAGCCTGGTAGCAACAAGTCAACATTATGGCAGTCTATCCGTCTGAGAGTCTAACAACGAGAATTCAGCAATCTGGCAGTCAGACGGTCTGGCAGCATGACCTTATATCGCTTGTTATGGATATTAGAATAGTATGCCATGCAATGATGATAACGCAATTTATTTTGTCGTTGCATCGAGATACAATTATCGCGCATGTTTTCTTTCTGGCGATTAGAAAATGACCCCCCCCCCCCCAAAAAAAAAAAAAACAACAACAACAACAACATAAAACAAAACAAACAAACATGCTTTTATGAGATTTTTGAATAAAATGACCTCAAATGACGTTATAGTCATGGAAATGTACAAATTGTAATAACAGTTGTATCGATATTACTCATTTGTGTATGTTTATTTTTTTCAAAATTTTAATTTAAAGTAAAAATATACGTGCATGTATATTTTTACAGCAGATCCCCTGAATTAGTTATCTATCAAAATAATAATTATATTCTAGTTCACAGTTTGACTTTGTTAATGAGCAGTTTATTTGTGACACTGGAGCTATAGATTTACTTGAATCTGGGAATAAAATGATATACATGTAACAATATCTAGTATTAGCCCAGCATGAATTGTTTACTTTCGATCTATTGATAACTTAGTAAGATCAGCTTGTGGAATTCAGCCTGTGTCAAAGATGATAGACCAGTATACAAATTTGAGCTTCTGATTGGTCAGTTTGGATACTTGGATTAGTTTTAACCAATCAGCTGCTTTGGATTGGAGACTGGTTTCTAGTCTCCGGTGAAGAGTGATCTGGCCTGCAGGATAAGACACTAAGAACATTAACGTTAAAGTGGCGACTGGTGATTATCTTAATAATGAGAATTTCATTTCACTTCAAATCTTGCTAAATCTTCGATGTTCTTTTATTTTAACAACATCCAGTTAGATTACAAAGTACATGTATGTTAACCATGTTAACTGCAGAAAGTAGCAGACATACACTATTGATCAGGATATCTATACACGAGACAATTCACCAACGTACATAGATCTTGTACAGTGTGTATCAAAAGCGAGTTCACCTTTAACCTGCATAGCGTGACCGGCTACTGTTGTATAATTTAATTGCGTGGGAATTAACTTTCGCGCAAAAGGTCTAAATGGTATTTTCACGCGGTCAAAAATTCGCGCAGTTGTAGTGTTCTTTCATTAGATATTCAATGGTTGAATTTGCTGGGGTTTGATTTCGCGCACTTTCCCTAGCGCGAAATACCCGAAAATTAACCCCCCGCGAAATATAGTGATATCACAGTGTTTAGATCCATATCATCATGTGTACCCACGTAGTCTGATCAGGGTCTTTATATGGCAATATTCTACAACATCCCTAAGATCACTGAATGGACTGGCTTATTACGGAAGAAAGGCAGGTTCATTGCACAACTACTGCAATAGCAGGTAAAGACATAAGTTCGTAGAACAGAACAAAACATTATGAAACGTATTCTGATAGTTCGGACTGCAAAGAGGAAGTACCGTTTTACTACACCTCAATTTATACTTAAAATAACATAAGGAAGAACCGTTTTGAACAAGGTTAATCCGGAGAACGGGTTAAAAAATAACAAGCAATATAATCCATGAGCGTGTCCGTTGCATTAAAATAATCTTAGAAAATAAGTCAAAACATGTACCAGATCACAGGCTAGCGTAATGCATATAAGATCGTTGGTGTGTTTTTAACAAAGGAAAGTCCCGCCGAATATTCCGAGAAATCTCTGCATATCTAAGACATACTTGGGTTTTGTAGCGCGTGCGACCAGTGTAGATCCAGATCAGCCAGCGCATCCGAGCCATTTGTATGGGATCTACAATATTCGCTTTTTGATTCATTAGATTCTTTCTGACAAAGTAGCGAACAGTGTATATCTTGATCAGACGGAAAGAATGTGCTGGTTGATCTAGATCTACACTGTTCCCACAATGATTCCACAGTATGCATTTGTTCCACCAGACTTTTGCCCATACTTTGTCTCCATAAAACAATAAACGGAAGACATAACTATGTTAGTAAGCCCCTCATACAAGTATAATATGTTACCGATAACAAGACAGTCACGTGACAGACAATTACATTTAAATATGGTTTATCAGAAAAACATTTTACAGTTTAGATATTGCCATGTTTTCTCGATGTGTATAGATATCTGTAAAATGTATTGAAATCGCCAAATCTGCTGTAAGATCATTGTTTGTTATATAAACCAAAGACCTATATAATAAATGTTATATATAGGTCTTACTATATACATAGTATCATGTGACTGTCTACATATCCCTTATCAGTTGTAAACACCCACACTCACCGTTATTGTTTCAATATACTGAAAATTTCTCTCGAAGAATTCTAAATATATATTCCACGTGTGCAAAGTTCGGGTGGGAAAATCCAGCCCCAGAGAAGAGTTGTTGTTATAACTCGTCATAGACCAGCTACCGCCTCAGAATAAACCGAGCATACGTGACGGACATTTTCTTTCACATCGTATATTTATTATATTTTTTTTTATTTTCAAACTTATTTTCGTATTAGGGAAAGAATCTATTTCTCATTCATGATTTTGTAAATATGTCACGCAGCGTTACTGGTCTGACACGGCGGCTGGTGAAATCTTTTATGCAAGAATTCTATTTCCAAACTAACATGTAAAGCTTTGTTTTCCCATTGTCTCTATAATGCCAACAATGTAAACTCCACCATTTTGAAACAGCGATGAATGTCGCCTCTTTATCATCTAATATTGCATGCTTTATTTTGAAAATCATTTCATATGTTTCAATAAAAATGGTTTTGTTGACTATAACGATTGAATCAAAACGTGTTAGGTTTATATATGTCTGAACTCAAATGCTTAAAATTGAGTTTCAATATATGCGGTTTTCGGCAAAGTATGCATACGCATATCCCCATCCCCAGAAAACACGTATAACAATGGATCGAAGCTTGGCAACCTCGCAACTTATCATGTCAGTGAATGGGACCAACTTAACCTCTGCATAGTTAACTTCATTTTTTGAGGGCATGGCTGATTGTAGAAATTAATTTCGAGTTGTAGAACAAATGTTTGATGAAAGCAAATGATCAATGTTTTCAACTGACCAACGCCAAAGATTCAATCAAACGTCTATAAAATTAAAAATTATAAATTTATAAAGATATTCTATCTGAGTGATATTTCTTCTACATGTAAGCGCACAAACACCGTAGATTTTTTTCGGAAATTTTGATTTAAGATGAAATATTTGGGTAAATAAACCACATACACTTTCGGGAATCTGGTACCGCCATACCAGACGGAACAGCCAGTGGCACGACGATTTAAGTCTCCATAGAAATCATGTTTCAGGTACGACGATTTTTTTTCATAGAAATCATGTTTCGGGAATCTGGTACCGCCATACCGGACGGAGCAGCCAGAGGTACGACGATTTTATTTTCCATAGAAATCATGTTTCGGGAACCTGGTACCGCCGTACCGGACGGAGCAGCCAGAGGTACGACGATTTTATTTTCCATAGAAATCATGTTTCGGGAACCTGGTACCGCCATACCGGACGGAGCAGGCAGAGGTACGACGATTTATTTTCCATAGAAAGATAGTTAAAGATTATATAGAAATATAATTTTATCAAGCCAATTTTTTTAAACTAAATTGTATCTAAGTACATTGAAGCACAATTACTGCATGAGCATGCCACTGGGACAAAGAAAGTATTTACTTTAGTCAGTTCTGTTATCAGTAAATAATCGGTTTCATGCATTGATGATTACGTTTATCAGGCTTATCCGATCAGACATTTTAGGGGTTGTCTCAATTGTAGGTAACTTACTTGGAATTGCTAGGCGCTGTCGCCGTACGTGCTCGATCTTCGGAAGAGGCAATATCATTTTCAATGTATGGAAGGACATAAAAATCAAACTTTTCAGTTCCGCAAGTTGACAATCTCATCACCTAATACAAGTCAGTATGCATGAATGTATCATGCATTTGCATTGTATAATTAGTTTGACAATAACTATCTTTATGTGTAGAGTTTATTGTTTCACTTCATTCTGTCTCTACATTCTGATTTTCCGAAACTGTTTTACAAAATATACTGTCGACACATTGCCCGGTTTTAGGGCTCTATGAAACTCAAGAGTCGAGTTGCATCTTGGTTCGAACCGAATACATTTTCAAGTTGTAGCTTTAACTCAATAAAACCGAATACACACTTTATTATGAAAGGAACGGCCCGGCATCTAGGCTCTTCGGTATTGTGGTTGTGTGCCAGCAAAGAATCCGACTGGACCCTTTGTTTCTTAAATGTGGTAAAATGATAACCGTAATTAACCCAATGACCGAGTCGCCTAACACAGATCATTGTTACTGGTACTCTCGAGCACAGACATTGCCCATACTGAGCTCGGCAAAACACGAAGCTTTAAGAATGTTCAAATCTATAAAAACTTCTAAAGCGAGATTGGATTGCCTAATCGTGTCTACACTCATCCAAAGTTCTAATTTGTAACTTTTTGCTTAACTTTTTTTATAAGAAAGAGTTGTCTTAACTCTCCGTGATCAGTTGTCATTGACAGTCTTTAAACTTTAAACTTTTAATTACTAAATGGAAAAGTTGGTATGAGTTATCATAATTTTGCCGAAAACGCGGGAAAAATGCATTTCATGCAATAAAGGTCAAGAAACCAAAAAGTTCTCTGAACTGAATGTTCTGTTTTAATAAGGACACACATTAGTAAAACAAAAAACTGTAATATTTTGCTGTTGTTTTTTAATTGCACTTTGCCGTTATTTCATTCTCCCGCCAGTTGTTTAAAGGCAAGGCTATTGTCACTGAGATATGTTCAACTTGTGTGTTTCGCATTTACAATAGTTTTACAGTATAAACGAATTGAATATGTTTTAGTTCGGGTTCAAATCATTCAATTTGATTTTCATAAAGGGTTTGTTTGTTATTTATTTTGCCTTACTTTGTACTATCCTGAAATCAGGTTATTTCCAATTTATGAAAGAGCAATTGTGTTATAAATCGGTAAAGCCGTCAATTACAGTTGCATTTTAAAGCGGAGCTTGCAGCCATAGCGTTTTAGCCCAATTTTGCTTTTGGACGACATGAAAGCATATGAATGCCAAATTCTAAGTTTCTAGCCTTGTTGTTCATCAGATAAAAAAAAAACAACGTTAAAATGACTTGCATGCATGCATGTCAAAAGCGATTAAATAGGTAAAATCAGAAATTGCTTTTAAAGAAAAGTAAATAATATAATTTAGTACATAATATTTATAAACGCGACTATAAAGAACGAATACATTTTTTTCATTTATTGTAAGAAAAATCAATTGTATAATCATACAAAAGAATTTTGCTGCGTGGGGAGGCTGTGTTTTGTGAGTGTGGCGATTCCTGATATGCATATTTCACTTTTTTGGAAATAATTCTACAATACATTAAGTAGAGACTATCAAAGCTGGTCGATTAGCCTGTCTTCTACTTTGATATTTGCTGTGAACAAATTAAAACATAATTTGTTAGAACTTCTGTGGGTATAACATTTTCCCACACATGTCTTTTGTTCTTCAGTCATTTTGATATGCTGGTTGGAACCTGTTGCGAAAATGGGAAGGCAGCAACTTGTTACTATTTTAGTTCCGGGACGGTTTCAATCATCGCAATTTTCCTAATTCTGTGTTTTTATACGGTAAATAGTAGAATAATGACAACCTAGTCGATTAGCAATTTCATTTCATCGAACCCTTGTTAAAACATTCCCGTAGTCTTTTCGGTTACGGGGAAGTGCCATACTGAATTTTATAGTGCCAAATTGATTGTGTATTTTTATTGTTATACTATACTTTGTACTCTTCCAAATAATCCAAGAATTAGAAACATTCTGACATACATGACTGCGGTTCTTAACTCGGTGATTAAAGACCCATCACGCCGTCCAGCAGACAGGAGTCCAAACATTACAACTATCACATTAACAATAAGTAAAGAATGTTTTGGTTTATAATGCTTTATTCATTATTATATTAAATATACTATATATTATATTATCGAGCTGAACATCTCAAGCTAAAAGACGTTTTATTTAATTTAATTACATTTTAACATTGAAATAAACACAAATGCTTATCAACAATCTTTTTAACATAATTAATGTACACACGCACTATGGATCATTAATATCGGCAATCAATGCCGAAGGTTATTTGTGAGATTGTCCTGTTTTCAAGATATCCATTGTTTGAAAATATAACAATTTAATTGTCTCTATACATGCGTCAATAAAATGTCAATTGTTTAGTTCTTAAAGATCTTTTATCTCGGTTCTGTAACGAGACACTCATCTAACTGATTTTAATAAGACTGCGTAAATTCCAATATACTGTGAATTCAAGGTTCATGGGAATATTGTTTTCGTTCATTGTTCAAAATCGTGATTTAAAAATTGAAAACTACGAAATTATTATAACTCACTGTGAAAACTACTTTTTGCTGAAACCAAAGAAATATCATGCCCACGAATATAAAAGTGTTCACAGTAACTCAGACTTTATTTGTTTTGCAAAGACCGATATGTTAAACCAGAATGAAGTAAACATATCAATTTTGTGAAAAGCACCATTTTAACCTTAAATTATCTTTGCGGTACATAATGTTTCATTGCAATTAGCAATTAAGTCCGTTGATGTTATCATATAGGTAATGAATAAACTACCATACTCTTTACTATTTATTCTACCAGGAACCTAACGGAACAAGGACATTATTATTATTATTTTGAATAACGTCGTTTCTAGAGCAAACTATTGACAAGAGTCATTTCAATTTTCTTTACGATTGCACTGCAAGATCTTACACCATAAATTACTTTTGAAGAGAATCAATTAATTAGACAACCGAGGAAACTTATTAGAAAAAGGTCATCTCAGTCTTATATTTATAATGTTAACGTTATTGCGCAACATTTGATTGACCTACTTACCACATAAACACCGGTCAAATCATGACTAAATTGTATCAATAAACATGCTTTGTATAGTATTAAAAAACCACGTTGTTCACATGCACAAGCAAAAGGTCAGTTTGGTAAAAGTTGATGCAAATTTTATACATGTAACCTCGAATATTTCAGGACATAAACCATCAATATCAATGCCTTTCCTGTTTGTTTTAATGGCCTAGGAATTTTGGAAGCTGGCGAGAAAGTGGCTGACGTAACATCTCGTCATAGTTTGAATTTTGTTTGAATGCAAGGTCGATACTGCACGTTACACAGACCGTTCTGTGCGCTGTCACACTGCACGTTACACAGACCGTTCTGTGCGCTGTCACACTGTCCGTTACACAGACCGTTCTGTGCGCTGTCACACTGCACATTACACAGACCGTTCTGTGCGCTGTCACACTGCACGTTACACACAGACCGTTCTGTGCGCTGTCACACTGCATGTTACACACAGATCGTTCTGTGCGCTGTCTCACTGCATTTTACACAGACCGTTCTGTGCGCTGTCACACTGCACGTTACACACATATCGTTCTGTGCGCTGTCACACTGAACTTTACACCCAGACCGTTCTGTGCGCTGTCACACTGCACGTTACACAGATCGTTCTGTGCGCTGTCACACTGCACGTTACAAACAGACCGTTCTGTGCGCTGTCACACTGCACGTTACACACAGACTGTTCTGTGCGCTGTCACACTGCACGTTTCACACAGACTGTTCTTTGCGCTGTTACACTTCACGTTTCACACAGATCGTTCTGTGCGCTGTCACATTGCACGTTACACAGATCGTTCTGTGCGCTGTCACACTGCACGTTACACAGACTGTGCGCTGTCACACTGCACGTTACACACAGACCGTTCTGTGCGCTGTCAGACTGCACGTTCACACAGACCGTTCTGTGCACTGTCACACTGCACGTTACAAACAGACCGTTCTGGGCGCTGTCAAACTGCACGTTACACAGAACGTTCTGTGCGATGTCACACTGCACGTTACACATATCGATCTGTGCGCTGTCACACTGCACCTTACACAGACCGTTCTGTGCGCTGTCACACTGCACGTTACACAGATCGATCTGTGCGCTGTCACACTGCACGGTACACAGATCGTTCTGTGCGCTGCCACACTGCACGTTGCACACAGACCGTTCTGTGCGCTGTCACACGGCACGTTACACAGACCGTTCTGTGTGCTGTCACACTGCACGTTACACAGATCGATCTGTGCGCTGTCACACTGCACGGTACACAGATCGTTCTGTGCGCTGTCACACTGCACGTTGCACACAGACCGTTCTGTGCGCTGTCACACTGCACGTTACACAGACCGTTCTGTGTGCTGTCACACTGCTTGTTACACAGACCGTTCTGTGCGCTGTCGCACTGCACGTTACACACAGACCGTTCTGTGCGCTGTCACACTGCACGTTACACACAGACCGTTCTGTGCGCTGTCACACTGCACGTTACACAGATCGTTCTGTGCGCTGTCACACTGCACTTATACAAAGATCGTTCTGTGCGCTGTCACACTGCACGTTTCACACAGACCGTTCTGTGCGCTGTCACACTGCATGTTACACACAGACTGTTCTGTGTGCTGTCACACTGCACGTTACACACAGATCGTTCTGTGCGCTGCCACACTGTCCGTTACACATTACGGTTTTGTGTGCTATGAAACTACACGTTACACACAGACGGTTATGTTCGCTGTCTCACTGCCCGTTACACACAGACGGTTATGTGCGCTGTCACACTGCACGTAACACACAGATCGTTCTGTGCGCTTTCACACGGCACGTTACACACAGACCGTTCTGTGCGCTGTCACACTGCACGTTACACACAGACCGTTCTGTGCGCTGTCACACTGCACGTTACACACAGTTTGTTCTGTGCGCTGTCACACTGCACGTTACACACAGACCGTTCTGTGCGCTGGCACACTGCACGTTACACACAGACCGTTCTTTGCGCTGTCACACTGCACGTTTCACACAGACCGTTCTGTGTGGTGTCACACTGCACGTTTCACACAGACCGTTCTTTGCGCTGTCACACTGCACGTTACACAAAATTCGTTCTGTGCGCTTTCACACTGCACGTTACACACAATTAGTTCTGTGCACTGTCACACTGCACGTTACACACAGACCGTTCTGTGCGCTGTCACACTGCACGTTACACACAGATCGTTCTCTGCGCTGTGAGACTGCACGTTACACAGACCGTTCTTTGCGCTGTCACACTGCACGTTACAAACAGGTAGTTCTGTGCGCTGTCACACTGCACGTTACACAGAGATCGTTCTATGCGCTGTGACACTGCACGTTACACACAGATCGTTCTGACGGAAAACAAGATCGATGCATTTCATTTGACTACAAAATCGCTCCCTTCTAGTTATGTGAGGGACATATGGGATTACACCATACGTTAAGTACATAGCAGAGATGATGTCAATAACATGGGTTATCCTTAGTGATCCTTACGTTAAAATTGATGTGTAAAAACTGCAATTTATTTTTTTCTGTCAAAATTGTTAACATTCATGTATATTGAATAAACTGTGTGACACGTAATTTAAGTTTACCTTTTATTACAAGTAGCAACGGCAAAAGTTTGTTTCACAAAGTATTCTTACTGACTAAACTTCTTCGGGCATGTTTTGCCCCGATATGGTGTAGGCTGGCTAAGTCTTCGAGAACATCATTTATTCGACATAAAGCAGATAAATATGTTTGGTATGCATTTAGTTTAACTTGGTTAATTTTATTATTAATCTCATCATCTTGGTATTTAATGTTAAGTACGGCCTACTTCTTATTATTCTAAACACAATACGTTATCGTTCCAATGATCCGTTACATTGTCAATACAATGATCCAGTTACAATAAAACACAGGCCTGGGATTACAGTATATGGTATCAGTAATGAAAGAACGACCACAAAGACAATAACGCAAATATAATAAGACAATAGTATACTGATATCGTTACATATAATTATTGTAAAACATAATACAATTACAATAGCTTTGTCAGCCTGTCTGCAGCAAACCAGCCTCGTGACAAGTCACGCATTTGAATTTATACTATGTGTGCACCCTGTATAGAGATATAAACCATAATTGATTTTTGTGACTTTTGACAATTTGATATAGCTACAACGAAAAGTCCGTTGGAATATTGAGCAAGATTTTACATTGCGTACTTATTAAGAAATTGAAAATTAACCATGTAGGTGCTGGCATCTAGATTAATATTTGTGGATTTATCGATATTTAATCGGGGGCAATTTATCAACATCTTAAGTAAAATTGTATTCTGACACAAATATCAAATAATAATATTAATAAAACGTTTCGCAGGAATTACGAGAACAAAGGAATATTAAACAGATAGGTTAACACTATTCAAGCCATATCGATTACTTGTGAAATCATATGATGGTAATTGTATTTATTAACATTACATGTACATGGTATACTTTTAGAAGCGTTGGTAGTTCGCTCGGATCAACAATATTAGGGAGCGCATGTTTATAGAACGCAGCCTCCTGTGTAACTAGATTACGAAGCACATGATTGTGTACAAAAACAGCCTCATACCTAACACAATTACGGTACACATGTTTCTAAAGCGAAACTGTCATCAAATGACCCAATCACTTACTAAAGCAAACTAAGCAAAATGCATGTCTTCCACCTTTGAACGGTCAGTTGCAATTGTTTTTGTCTCAAAATCAAATTCTGAGGGTCTTCGGCCTCAAACGTACCTCACAATGTTGTTGGTAGGTCGTTAAGCACAATACATATATCTGTGTAAATACTGAGTTGTGTTCAACCCGGAGATAGGGGCCGTGAACAGTAATATGCATTTCACTTACAGCCCGTGAACAGACTCAATCAAACCGAGCCTGCAATAGTTTGATTACTTTTCGTGCTCGGTGTCTGTTAACCTTGCCTTTCGTTTATTTTAAGAAACAGTCCGAATATTAAAGAATACATTATGCAGGGATAAAATCATCTCAAAATTGTAAGGCATAGTACAGTACAATGTGTCTTGTGAAGAAATCAGCACATGTTTAGGCACCGGACAAATTATGACACCTGTGTAAGTGAAAATGGTTAAGTGTAGCCCAATACACAATAACAGAGCCGTCCGTGTACACTAGCATGAAAGCAAATGAAATGAACGTGTTCAAGACCAATAACACGATAACCAACAACAAATCAAAAGCTTTCTGATAAAATGTTGTCATTTTATGAGGACAACATTTTATAGGTTTTGCCACGCATTTGAATCAAGAATACGATATATTCTCTCATTTCAGAAAATAATAGTCAACGTGTTCAATAATGTTTCAGAACACAGCATTGTCAGTGGTATCGGCTGTGCTACACCGCGTCGAACGTTTACATTACCTGTCCGGTAAATCCGTTTTACTATCCGGCGCAGACACACTAATAAGTTTTCCGATTTTTAAAGATAGTTCTACAGCCAAATGTCACAAACATCCTAGCAAGTACGAGCGGCCGAACATCGGGTTTCAGGTGCATGTGTTTTCCAACAAAGTGATTGGTGCTCGGATGCGAAGTCATCTGTTTCTGATAATTGATCTCGTACTCTGTAATATTTAATAGAAGAAGACTTCACCAAAAATATACCAACCTGCCACGTAACGCATGCCAAGTAATATGAGTTGTTTATATGCCTCTCAAAAATACACTATTCCAGCTGATGATAGGCAAAAAATAATAAATAACATCACAGCATGTTTGCTTCATCTAGATCAAAACTGCCTGTCTTGATGCGGTTATAAGTTCTAACATACATATTTATATGTTATCGATCGCAATGAATCTAGTCTAAAACCGTAAAGAACCGACACATATTTATTGTTTTTATAATCGTAGGAAAACTGTATGACTGTGTTCATAGCAGTCACTTGATATCTATGGGCCATCAACGACTGTTCTTATAATTAATTTATGTTCGTATTACCAAGCACATACCTATTAAACAAAAGAAAAACCGTTCGCATTAGAACCGAAATTCGCGGACAATATACCAAAATAACTCATACCTAAAATAATTATATGCTGGTCTATAATCATTAAGTGCTAATTCGTCAAAACAATATAGGTAAAATGTACAATGTATGACTGTGGTCACAGCAGTAAACTGTTACATGATATATCTAGGCCGCCAACGACTGTTCTTATAATCGCAGGTAAACTGTATGAATGTGATCACAGCTGTTACATGATATATCTGGGCCGCCAACGACTGTTCTTATAATCGTAGGTAAACTGTATGACTGGGATCACAGCTGTTACATGATATATCTGGGCCGCCAACGGCTGTTCTTATAATCGTAGGTAAACTGTATGACTGGGATCACAGCTGTTACATGATATATCTGGGCCGCCAACGACTGTTCTTATAATCGCAGGTAAACTGTATGAATGTCTTCAAAGCTGTTACATGATATATCTGGGCCGCCAACGACTGTTCTTTATACAGTAGGTATATCTTACCGGCCATACGACAAGTTACAACCAATCTCAGGGTGGTCGTATGTATGCGAGTGCCATGGCAGATGAGAATAGAGTTCTTTCACATTGTTGTGCGCATGCGTCGTACTCCACGTTTAGGTACGAAAATATTTGTTTTATCCTAAACCGACGCGTGAGGGGGCATTTAACAGTGTCATTCCGAACAGAATGAACGGAGATGATCACGGTGTCGTCTTAAAGCTTATGATAAATTATAATAATAATTGTGATGAGGCACAATAAATTCAAGTTTTACGAATTTCCGAATATTGCAGGCTTTAACAAGTCTGGTCGGCAAGATTTTACTGTGGAAAGCGTAAAATAATCAAAGACGTGGTTGCAAATTTGAATCAGGAAGTCTTATATAAAAACAAAGACAATGTGGATTGCATGTTACTGTCTATTTGCCACAGACACATATATAAGCGTCTCGAGTTTTTCTGACAAAATGCGTTTACTTCAAAAAATATATTTTATGTAACTTGATCTCCCTAAATTGGAAGAGAAAACGGATGAATTCAACAATGTATCGCCGTTGTATTCAACGCCCGTTAAGCGTTATTATTTTGTTTACTATTTTACTTCCTTCCAGCATATGTTTAAAACTAAAATTTATTGTAATCATTCGTATATTTCTTTTATCAGTCCTGGATTAAAATTATTTTATGTTTAATAACTAGAAATCATACTTTGAACACGACCGTGTTACTGTTAATTGTCCCTATATATTTGACACAATATTCCCATTCCCATTCTGCCCAGAAAACGATGGTGACATATTGAGGTGTGAAAACTTGTTTGATATCTGACATTTTAGGAGACTTAAAATTAATTATCTCAAATCATCAAATTGAACTTAACTGTTATTGTCACTTCAAGCGTTAACTTTTCGAATACCTAAAAATTTTCACGAGTTCAGTCCCATATTTCTATAACTATAATTTGTAGCGTTGAAATGGCAGATCATGTAGTAGTTTACGTCTTATTCATGTTGTTATAAACATCTTTTTTTCATAAAATCGTTAGCCATAGTCAATAAACATTAGTTTAAGTCGCATTTCATGAATATCTACGTGTTACGGGAATGATGTAGAAAGAAGATAAAATGTCCGCAGACCTCCAAAATCTCAGGATTTTATCTGAAATCTCCGGACCGTAAGGTTCTTCTCCGGATCTAAGGTTTTTCAGGCAAAATCTCAGGATTTAAAAATATTGAAAAGGATAATTAATGAAACATAAATTTAACTGAATTTAGAATGGGTTTTACAATTATATTAATTAATATTAAGAAACTTGGTCTTGGTTACGGCTTCAAAATTTCCTGTTTATTGAGAGATTACGTGATAGTGACACGATGCCTCGGGCACACATGTACACAACAGCTAAGTGTTATAAAACTAAACTCGGACCTGAAAATCGCAGTCCCGTTCATTTGTTTGGTCCATGGTCATTTTGATTTTAAACAGAAATGAAAATATTATATTTCAAAACCTTCAGCGACAACAATTACGGACTTCAACATCAAAATAGTTTTATATAAAAAAAAACAAAAAAACTCCCTGGATTTTTTTTGAATAGTTTTGGTTGGCCTGCCGTCCGGCAATATTCGTTTGGTTCAATCAATTTAACGATTTCTCGGGTTGTAGCTGGAATCATCCTATTATGTAAATACGTGATATTTTTTCTCAAAAGCAAAACACGCAAAACACATATCAACCTAGTCGCCGACGAGCTACATAATTCCACTATAAATTATAGCGTTACAAAAAAATGCCGTTAAACGGTAAAATGTCCGATAATGTTCGTCTGAATTGTCAATTATACAGATTTATTTTTAGTAAACACAATTCCCGTGTGTATTTTCATAAAAAACCCAAACAAATCCGTTGGATACTCGCGTCCTGAAAATACCGCGATAAACAATGTTTAAAATGCGCATAAACTTTCTTGATGTGCTTGTAAATGATCATAACGTTTTTTTTTATTCTTCGTTGTTTGACTGAACTTACTTATTTATAAATTTGAAATGATTAATCAACATGTTCTTAATTTTATAATCACTTAGTCATATTAACAATAGTAAACGATGCCCCCTCGCGTGCATTTATCGACTAAATATGCTCTTCAATTTTAGAGAGCGCTAAGGGGAGGTAACAATGTGAAAGAACTCTATTGTGTAATCGCCGTAAACACCTCACAAATCGTAATATCCGATGTGTTACGTTCAGAAGTGAACACAGCTAAAGCATTTAGAAATTTTGATTTTTTGTTATTTTTTATATAATAAGTTTAAAAGTGTAAACACACATTATGAGCAGTTTTACAGTAATCAATGACTTTACAGGTTGAAATTCGTCTTTCATTAAAGGTTTTGTGTTGTATAACCATGATTGTAGAAAATATCTATATCGTATCTTTTCTTCCCAGAGGTCCCACAATAAGTTTTCAAATATGAAGTTAATTAAGATCAAATCCATAATCAGATTTAAAGCATACTGCTATTTATCAACAATCTTCAAAATAGATAGAAATAGATTTTAACAATGCGTGGTATCTATAAGCTTCAAATAACAAGATAAATTATTTTGCATGATTGAACAAATACGTTGCCGCCTTTATTAATTTTGAATGGGAAATGAGTTTTGCACGCACACCCTTACTTTGCAAATTTAAATACATGTACCTTTGTGTTCATTTTAGTTTAATAATTTTTACCTAATTGATATTTGCGATTAAATTTTAAAATTTTAATATTCTTACAAGTATGTTATAGTCACAACTACAGTCGTCATGATAACGGCCTGGTAGGCCTACTCTTAGCCTGACGCAGCTATTGTCGTCATGATATCAGGTACGGTACTATGTGATAGTCACAACTACAGTCGTCATGATAACGTCCTGGTACTCGTCGCCTGACGCAGCTATAGTCGTCATGATATCAGGTACGGTACTATGTGATAATCACAACTACAGTCGTCATGATAACGGCACGGTACTTTGCGATAGTCACAACTCGAGACGTCATGACCCATGCGTTTGAAGTTTCATCAATAATTACTTTCAATTTTTTTGTATTGTGTCCTATGCAATATCTTTGATATTGCATATACAAGTATATTGATTCAAAACTTCAAACGACTGTGGTCATGATAACGGCACGGACCAGGGCGGTGGCATATCTATAGTCATCGGCCTGTTAATGTCGTCATGATTACGAACTGGCACTCGTCAGTTTTCTAATATATGATGATAACGGATCATAATGCGGTAGATGCCTCAGCTTTAGGCCGTATTATTATGTCCAGGCGTTCAGCGGTTGCCAAAGCTATAGTCGGCATGATTACGGTCTGTTACTCGACATATTGATTACAGCCTGGAATCAGCCGTTGTCACAGCTTTCATCGTCATAATAGATGTACGAGGGTCATTCATAAAGTTTCCGGACTGTTGCTATAATTCATAGAGTTGTAAAGATATTATAATAAGAAAACGCACACATGATGATTAATACATATGTATTTTAAATACAAAGTTTCAAATAAATACAGTCACATTTCACTTCTTTACAATAATTTACATAGAACAAGGTAGAGCGCCACGGAGCAGATAACAACGTCAATTTAACGCTACTAACGTCAACTGAGTTAATGTTTTTCAAAATACTCGCCGTGTAGCGCTACGCATTTCCTGTGTCTGTGTATCCATTTAGTGAACACATCGCCGTACCAGGTAGACTCAAATCGTGACACTACTGTGCGCACGGTCATTTGAAGTTCATGTAATGAATCAAAACTTATTCGATCGTTTATTTTCCCGCTAACAGAAGGACGACCCGAACGTTTCCGGTCATTGACGTCTTCCACTCGGATCACGCTTCGGTGATTCTACGTAATCACCTCGGAAATAATGCAGTCGCCGCCATATTGACGAACTACATCCAAAATGGAGTTCACTTACCAGGAAATGAACTGTTAAACGAGTTTTATTGTGTTTGTTGACCAAACGTGACAATTTAAAGTCAAAAAAAGCAATTTATTTAGTCGAAGGGTCATTAATTATTATATTTTTGTCATTTCAATCGATTAACTTGCAAGCGCGTAGCTGGTAACTTGACAAGTGTACATACTCATATCAAATCATAATGTTCGTTGTTGTTTGTAAATAAAGTCTGGTCCAAATATTTCTCTGACTTCAAGAATTTTCGGAAAGACCCAGCATACATCACTTACATTCCCAAAAATTGTACTAAATCCAAGAAAATTATGTATAAAAACGTGCTTAAGTGTACATCTGTACATAGAGAACCACACAGTGACTGGGCAGATGTAGGCTGAGAACCCCTAGTAAAAGAGTTTGTAGAGAACTCCAACTGTATACAGAATTAGTGTACGCAGGGAACTGTAGTCTACAGTTCTGTGCGTACACTTATTCTGTATACAGAGAGTAACCAAGCAAGCTATGCATTTAGTTTTCCTTAGTCTACAGTGCAGACTAAGG
This sequence comes from Corbicula japonica, assembly GCA_038501625.1. Classification (NCBI taxonomy): domain Eukaryota; kingdom Metazoa; phylum Mollusca; class Bivalvia; order Venerida; family Cyrenidae; genus Corbicula; species Corbicula japonica. The sequence goes on from JAZAYU010001029.1 coordinate 60,374, forward strand.
AAAACTAAATGCATAGCTTGCTTGGTTACTCTCTACCAATCTATATGTTTTGTCAACTCAGACTCGATGCCGAAAACAGATCCATGGATTATTTCACATTAATCAGCCACAATTTTTAATGTCTACTGTTTCAATGATTTTTTGCATCAATGTAATTACCGTACTATGCTTTTTAATCACTATGTGTTTTTGTTCTATATATGCACCCTTTGGTTATTAATCACCCTCTGCTTAGTGCTAGTTGGCTTTGTAACACATAAGCAAGGTGAATGGTGTGATGCATGACCATATTAACCATTAACCAGGCAATGCAAGCATCATGCAACCTGGGGGTTCCAGCTAGTATAGAAACCATACATTACTGGCTAGAGGTAGCATAGTAGGCAATATAATAAGGAATGTCAAAATGAACTTTATAATATCTGTTTTCTCATGCTTTATGTAACAGAAGTCATCATATCCAATAAACATGCTGATGTTTGATTAATTATGTCAAATGAATATTATGTTAATAATATTTATAGTTTAAAATGAATATAATCAGTCATGTCAGATGAACTGCTCTCTCATTACATTGTTTTTAATTACATATAACATTACAGTGCCAATGTTTGGTAATAAACTGTCAAATCTAGCCAGAGAGATAGCTGTACTCTCTGGATATGAAGTGGCCCCTGTGTTTACCTCAGAGCTTTTCATCAGAAAATTGGGAAGAGGCCTTGGCCTTTCTATTTGGGAAATTTATGCACAATAATTATTTATTTTGGGAAAACAATATTCATTGAAAGATGTGTAAAAGTTTATTAATTTGAATAATTATAAGTATTTTCAACTAAAATTATTTTAAAGCACCTAATTTTTCAGACTCAAATTTTCAAACTTCAATCAGGGGATTTTGATCTATTTTGGACATAATTATTATCTAGCTTTTTGGGAAGAGTTTCTGCCAGGGAAAAATACTAAATTTTGGATTGGGAAGTGGCCTTTTACAGACCTGTGTTATATAAGGTCCTTAAGCAAGAAATTAAGCCTTCATTGCTTCTCTCCACCCAGGTGTATAAATGAGTACCTGTGAGGAATATAAGCCAATGTTCTGTGGCTGCCTACGGCGCCGACTGTTAACGGGCGACTTATATCCAGTGATCGGGGGGTAAATGTGAAAGTCGGTTGAAAATGTCAGTTATTACAGACTATAAACCCATACCTTTACCTTTACCTTTAAGGCCGAAAAGCCCTGTACCTACTATTGTACTTGTTCCCTACATTTTTTCTTGTTTGTTTTTTTGCAAACTTGCACATGCATATTTTCATAAAACAAGATATCCTAACAAAAATCTCATGGTACAATTTCTCATGCATACAACACAAAGGTCTAATTATTGAAAATATATAGGTCAGTGAATATTTACCATTTTTCATATGCTATAGTAATCATTCATATTGGTACTGTTCTACTGACATCTGCTTGTTAGTAAAATCACTTAATTATGTCAAATCTGTAGTTTTTGTTTTGTCTCCAAATTGGATACTTACAATCTGTCCACTAGAATTTGGAAGATATCCATCCTCTAATCAAACAGTGAATATTGTTCTGCATTGTCTAACCTGAACCCCTAAGTCCTCTTGCACTGAGGGAGCCTAGCTAATGGCCAATGTGCTGTTGTGCAGTAGCACTCACCATGCAAGCTATGTTACAGAGCAGATTAGCATGCTGCAGAGGGTGATTAATAGCCAAAGGGTACATAACATGCATTTTTATGGAAATATTTCTTGGTATGCAAAGTATAAATCCACCATACACAACTTTTTCTATATTTAGTAATTTAAAATGGTGCATACCCAAACTCTATTAAGTAAAGTTTCAGCATTTATCAGAGTGCTATTGTATCTAACAGTATTTTTTCCATATGCATTGCCTATGGTTTATGTGTGGTACTAGGGCTTTTTCAGGGATATTTGGGAAAAAGGCCCCTGCTCAAATTGGGAATTTTTTTACATGGTATCTAGTGGTTTTAAACAGGTTGCATATATAGATTCAAGGAATGTAGGTTTAACAGATCTCTGATCAAAAGTAAACAAACTAATTTTGTAATTTGAAAAGTCCCTTGATTACATAGATTCTCTTGTTTGTTTCTATTTTGTATGCAAAATAAGTTATTTCTGTTGAAATGGGAATTTTTTTCTTAAAATTGGGATTTTTTTTCTTGAAATTGGGAAAAATGGCTCCTATTTGGCATTGGGAATGGGGCCAATTTTCGGCCCCGTGAGACTAGCTGAAAAAAACCTGGGTACTGCAGCTTAGAACTTGAAGAAAAAAAATATCTATGATTACAAGGTGTGATTCTCAGAATCCCGAACATCATATTAAATTCCAACTTAATGGTGGAAATTGAAGCCAGAGAAGTTTTTGGTTGCTTGATTGATAAAAAATTAATGACCATTAATCTATATCCATATATTTGTAGTGAAAGCAGTAAAATATATGGTCACTTCTGTGGAGCTAAATTTTCAATGGCAGCTGAAGTTTACTAACCGCCTTGTGATCTGAAAAAGAATATCATTTGTCAAAAATTGTATGCAGCTTTTGGTTTTATGGCAATCTTCCTCATTAATATGCTGACTTACCATACAACATAACATTGAGAAAATGTCAATTAATGCTGTTTTACATAATATGTACACACACTTTTGATGTTTCAGATGCTGGCTGAATCATTCAACAAGTTTTTGGAGGCCATCAAGCAACTGTTAAGCAGCCATAGTTCATTTAATTAGAAATTTAGGTTGATTTGGCTTCATGTCATTGCTTCATTGTATGTTAACAAATGTTTCATTGATATGAAGCTGCTGTTGCCCTGTCTTGCACCATTCAATAGCCGAGGAAGCAATGGAGTTGAGCCTAGAATTGGATAACTGACTAGTCTACAAACAAGTCACCTTTTGAAGATGTGGATAAATGCTTTATACCAGCAAGAATCTGCTTGCCATGACAGTACAACAAACAAGTCTAAATATGATGATTTGTTGGACACACAAAAACTAAAATTGGGACTTTAAATGTTTATAAAACGCGGGCTGAACGGAAAACTGTCGTTACTCATTTTTTCAAAACTTTACAGGAGAAGTAAAAAACTGTATATTTTGTTACTTGAATATTTTTCTTAAGTTTTTATTAAACAAATAGGCATAAAATATCAATATTTTACTATAATAAAATCTAATGTTTTGAAAAAAAAATTATTTGAGATAATATTAAACAATTTTTGACTTACGACAGTTTTACATCGAAATGTTTAAAATACTGATACTAAAATTAATGGAAAACTGTTGTAATTCAAAACAGCTTATCATCTTTTGACATTACAAGTGATATTAATACCTTCTTTGGACCTTTTTTGGTATCCATTGTATTTTATTCACTTCCTTTAATGCCTAATAGGTCATATAATGATTATTTTGATGCATGTTGATCAGTTTTCGACTAAGGCAAATTAACTTCAATGTAGACTGTTGATTTATACGCAGTATACTGGATTTATTATTTGCAAAATTCTTTTATTATCAAATGTTTAACATTTGATAGTATTCTTTTTATATACAGTCAAACTTGCATTAAGCAGCCACCTAAGGGAGTGACAAAAAGTGACTGTTTAACTCGGGTGGCTGTTTAAGACGGGTAAAAATTATAACAAGATGTCAGTTAAAGACAGATGGCTGCTGAACACAGGTGTCTTCTAAGGCAGATTAGACTGTAGGTTTTTAAAAATTCAACTGTGTACTTGTTTTGCATATTGACTTCCATAGATTAACATGAAGTTTGTGAAAGTCTAAGTAAATTTTTGGAAACTAATGCAAAATGTTATTTACTTTCAACCATTAATGAATATTTTCGAAGGAGAAAAGAAATTCAGATAAGTTTCATATCAGAAATTAATTTTGACTAGAATAACAAACTATTTTTTTCTTTTCAAACAGCAGATATAAATATGACCTATAAGGCAAAACTTTGATGAGTATGGTTTCACTGAAAGACAATTTACTGCTATTTTTGTACATTTTGTTTTTAATTTTATTCGCAAAAATTGCTTTTTTCCAGTATTTAATGGATTTTGTTATTGAAACAATGATTGCGACAGAATTTGTATTGCAATGGAAAACTAACCCCTTTTTTTGGCAAAATTAATGGGTGTTTAGCTGAAAGCAAGGAGCACTTAACCCTTTACTCCATGGTTGTACCTTTCATTGCTGGGTGATGGGCTAACAGTGTAGAGCTCCATATCAGCCGGCACATCTGTGCTGCCTTATTTGGATCTAAAATGTTCACTTTTATAATCATTAGGTTATTTCTGACCAAGAAGCAAATGGTGTAGATCCAGATCTTCACTTTTTGCTCATGTGATGAAAGGCATATCCATGGAGTAATCTAACAGAGTAGTCTGATTAATTATGGCAAAATTTAATTTTCTTTTCCTTTTGTGTTAATATTCGGTAACAACTTTGTTGATTGACCAAATGTACTAAAAGTTTGGGATCATGGTCAAATCACAAAAGCAATTTAATTGTAAACTTTATATATTATTTAATCAAGATCATAAACATAATTATATTCGAAGATAATTTTATAAAAACCTCAGAGATACAAAATGACTAAACCAACTGATATAAAAATGTTGGTCTGTGCCACAGACCCAAAAATTCTTGTCGCGAAATAGATAAATGAAAAAATACATCTACTCAAAATGAAATTTACCTCAGACAGATATAAATAGGTAGGTTCTATGGTAGGTTTTAAGCTATCTGGAATGACATAATTGGGCATGTGTTAATGACTTAAGGAACACTTAATGAAGCAATAATTAAGAAAAGTTTGCACTGCAAAATCTCATCCCAATTTCTGTCCATATAGTGTACTTAAAGAAAAACACCTTTAAGTTATTTTACATGTGTCTTTTCAATTGGGAAAATATGTGCAATTTAAGATAGTAAGGTATCTTTTCAAATTTTGGTTACTTTGCTTTTACAAAAACTTCAGCTCTTGCCCGTATTTATGTATAGTGGTAAAAAAGCAACGATTCAAGGCAATGATCTTCTGTTGGTTGAATCCACAAAAATATGTCTTCATAAAATTAATTTAATCAGAAGAAGAAAAAAAAAGAAAAAAAGAATAGGTAAATATTATGATTTTGGAGAAAATACACTTTTAGGAAAGAGGAAACAGCTTTGATAACCCCCAAAATATCTCAGTGTGAAATTGGAGTATCATCTTCAAACTTAGCACATAACACAATATCTCATTTTCTCTTTTCTTATGAAATTACCATTAAACTTCCAACATTCCTTTGAAAACCATAATTTTGATCGAGGAAAGGGTAAAAAAAGGCACACAACATCTGTTGCGGATATGTTTCATTTGGACTTGAACCACTGTATTCTTATTTAAACAAAGATTTTTTAATAATTTTTGTCAATTTTGTTTGATTTGGTTGATGCTATAGCTTGAAACAGTTAGGTAAAAGATGTTGTTGCATTTTCGACTGGTTTCAGTCTATCCTCCTCACAAAAGCTATTGAAATAGATGAAAACGGAACTTTGAAAGCCACCGAACATGACAATAAAAGGAAATACTCAGTTTGATTGAGCCTGTTCATGGACAGTAATCGAAATGCATATTACTACCCACGCCACCTAGCCCACCTGCGCAACACAATATTTACATCAATAAACAGTACAATTCTGATCCATCCCAAATGATGGAATGCATGTGATGGAAACTTCAATGTGGTATTTTCAGATTACTACCATTCCAAGTTCAGCGGCATATGGTCCCCAGATAAAAGAATGGGGTTGCCCTAAACAAAAAAACAATGTGCGGAACTAAACAGAATGGAATTTTGACAGGGGATCCCAAAGGCAAAATTTAAAAAGCAGGAAATATATCCTTGGGGTGATTGAACAATATCCAAAACTGTGTTCGCCCGGGATATTGAAACCACCCATCTTTAAAGTGGAAGAAATATTAAAACAAAAGAAATTTTATTTCTACTATTAACCTAGTACATAAGTAGCCTGCTCAACGACCTTCAAAGGATGTAACTAATAACAGCACTAATTGAATGTAGGGGGAGAAAAGATTATTTGACATTCAGTTTTACCCCTACCTCAATTAAATGTCATTAGTTTATGAACACACTATGTATTTGAATGCCAATACCATAAAAAGAAGTGAAACTGGTGTATTTAGTTATCTAAGTTTCAAGAGTTTATTCTGGATCAATGCGGAGAAATTAAAATTACATATTTGTTGTAGTCATAACCTCGGTTAAGTGTTACTCTCAGACAAGTTTGCTAAACTTTTCATCTTCAGCCCTCAAAAAAATATTGTATTCAGTACTTTGTACTGTAAAGGTTGAACAGTTCCAGATATCATGATATCACAATGGTGACATCATCAGTTGTTCATGAAATTAGTCCATTATCTAAGATACGACAGTTTTCCATTAAGATCATTGTATGTAATATGAACTCTCATTATGGAAAACTGTATGTAACTCAAGTTACGACAGTTTTCCATTTCTAAAAATATAGGGATTGAGATACGACTTTTTTGCAACTATCATATTTATGTGACTTAATATAAGAATATGGTGCTAAGATTTTTTGTACATATGTATTAGTGGTAAAAAATGTCAAAAATGCAAAAATATGATTTGTGAAAAAAATGTGAGTTACGACAGTTTTCCGTTCAGCCCTCGAAAAGTAGTATAGTTTTGCCTTTATTTTATGAAAATATACTAATCCTTGAAACTGTTGCCTTGGTATATTCAAGTAAAATTCCTTGGAAGCTATGTTTTCAGGGTGTGGCTTTTCCTGATAAGCATTTAAACATTTTTTTAACTGAATGTTTATTGTATTCACAATAATCCATTTAAATTTATTAAGTAAACATTTGATATTTTTATAAATTTTAATATATTATTTATATAAGAATGTCTGATCTTTCTCCTGATCTTGTTATGACCTCAAGAATCACTAATTACAAGATGAAAATTAGTTGGTTCATCGTATTTCAAAATGGAAGAGAGGTTACAGTAATAAAAATAAATCGGTGATCTGGGTTTGAAATAAATAAATTACGTAGTTGTTCACTCAAAATATGCAGGTCACATAACCAACATTGCTGGAAAATCCCACGCCTCCAGATCTTAAGTAGTCGCATTGACTACTTAAATATATTGGAAAAAAGCTGAGAATGGGAGGGATGCTCATATTATGTTCTGTTAAATCATTCTGCGCATAATAATAGTAGCAAAACTTAAGTTTTGTGTTTATGTAAGATCCCAGGTCCTTAGAGCCATAACATTTTATTGTTGCAAGGAATTGATGACACACACAGTTGGGGCACGACACCTATGGATGGGTTATTAACCGGTATCTGAAGGGCTAGGAGTAATTAAGATGGGAATAAAAATATAAAGAGTCCTTGGTCCAGGATATATACCAAGCTTTTAGTGATGATCATAAAAAATGTGAGCATATGGAAATAGCTCAAAACACCGGATAATACCTGATCAACCATTGGTGCTGTGTTTAAATATCTTTACTAGACAGAAATTTTCAGTCAATATACATGTATACATTTACAATTTATTCAGTTTCATTGGGCTGTTTAACAATGTTATTAACTGGTATTGTTACTACCTGGTATTATAAATTGAATTATAACAGTGTAGATCCTGACGGGTCTGTGATGGGTCTACACAGGTACCCATAGCCTAGGGGGCCGGGATGGTGTGGGGTGCCTTTTATAAACAATAATAAGATTTTTACAGCCAGAGTCCGGAAACTTTATGAATGACCCTCGTAACAGCCTGGTACTCGTCATTTGTCATAGCTATAGTCTTCATTAATACGGACTGGTACTCGTCATTTGTCATAGCTATAGTCTTCATTAATACGGACTGGTACTCGTCATTTGTCATAGCTATAGTCTTCATTAATACGGACTGGTACTCGTCATTTGTCATAGCTATAGTCTTCATTAATACGGACTGGTACTCGTCATTTGTCATACATGTAGCTATAGTCAACATGATTACCACGATTACAACCTGGTACTCGGCGGTTGTCAAGGGGATTGTCGTCATGATACATGACCGGCGGTTTACATGTAGTCGTCATAATTACTGCTTGGTACTCGGCGGTTGTCACTTGGATTGTCGTCATGATACATGACTGGCGGTTTACATGTAGTCGTCATAATTACTGCTCGGTACTCGGCGGTTGTCACGGGGATTTCCATCACGATACATGTAATGACCGAGTACTCTTCGGTTTACATGTAGTCGTCATGATTACTGCTTGGTACTCGGCGGTTGTTACAGCTACATACATTATAACGACGGTCTGGTACTCGGCGGTTGTTACAGCTATAAACTTTATGATTACGTCCTTGTATTCGACGATTTGCTGGTAGATGATAAGTAGTTAAATGTGAAGGAATTTGCTAATAAGTTTGAATCTATTTCTTAGGATAGTTTATTAAGTAAAAGACCTTTAATGGTGCATTAGCATATATACATAAAACAAATGAACAGTATAAATATATCATGTTTAGTAACTGCAAACGTACATCACATTTTCTCCGGGAGAGACAGAAGAATATGAGTTAAAGTATCATTTCTGTATATAAAGAAAATACATGTACATTACGTTAAATTTTCTAACAGATTGCATGTATTAATGACAAAAAAGACCAAAAAAAACCTAACTGATCTTTCCTATACTTACTAAGCTTTTTAAGCATGTAATATACAGTGAAACCTGCCTTAGCAGCCACCTCCGAATAGCAACCACCTGTCTTGAACATTATGTTCTAATTTTTTACTGTCTTTAACAGCCACTCTCTCTTCAGCAGCCACTTTTTGTCACTCCCTTGGGTGGCTGCCAAAGACAGGCTGACTGTATGTATGTTCATTCAATAAACCGAAAAACACGAACGGTATTCCAGAAGGAGCATAACCTTTAATCCTGAGAAGCCGATTGGTTAAACTTAAACCTCGTTTTAACTTTGAACAATCACAAGGGTTTTCTCACCGTGTCAAACCATTACGTAAAATACACGGTAATTCCGTTGAATTGCCGGTATTAAATACGTTAATATACGGCAAATTTCAGGCACATGGTTCAGATATCTACTGTGTATAGACATTTATACGAGAAAAAAGTCTAGCCGGTTTAAGCGATAGAACATTAAGCTTGTTTAGACTCAGTGCCTTGTCAACTTCGCAAGAATTCGAGAAGGACACACTAAGCCTGTGTTGGCATCCTAGCAGCCTGGAAACATGGCATCGTGAAGTTGGCAGCCTGGTAGCGAGAAGTCAACATTATGGCAGTCTCTGGCATCGCGAAATCAGCAGCCTATCCGTCTGAGAGTCTAACAACGAGAATTCAGCAATCTGGCAGTCAGACGGTCTGGCAGCATGACTTTATATCGCTTGTTATGGATATTAGAATAGTATGTCATGAAATGATGAAATTTACGCAATTTAATTTATCGTTTTATCGAGATACAATTATCGCGCAATTTTTCTTTCTGGCGATTATAAAATCTCCCAAAAAGAATAAAAAAACCGCTTTTATGAGATTTTTAAATAAAATGACCTCAAATGACGTTATAGTCATTGAAATGTAGAAAATATAATAACAGTTGTATAGAGATTACTCATTTGTGTATGTTTATTTTTTTCAAAATTTCAATTTTAAAGTAAAAATATACGTGCATGTATATTTTGTACAGCAGATCCCCTGAATTAGTTATCTATCATAATAATAATTATATTCTAGTTCACAATTTGACTTTGTTAATGAGCAGTTTATTTGTGAAACTGGTTAGAGATTTACTTGAATCTTGGAATAAAATGATATAACAATATCTAATATGAGCCCAGCATGACTTGTTTACTTTCGATCTATTGTTAACTTGATAAGATCAGCTTGTGGAATTCAGCCGGATGGGAGACCAGTATACAAATTTGAGCTTCTGTTTGGTCAGTTTGGATACTTGAATCAGTTTTAAGCAATCAGCTGCTTTGGAGTGGAGACTGGTTTCTAGTCTCCGGTGTCTGCAGGATAAGACATTAAGAACATGAACTTTAAAGTAGCGACTGATGATTAATGAGAATTTCACTTTGCTTCAAATATTGCGTAGTGGAATTATCGATGTTCTTTTATTTTAACAAATTTCCTGTTAGATTACAAAGTCTGTTAACTGCAGAAAGTAGCAGGCATACACTATTGATCAGGATATCTATACACGAGACAATTCACCAATGTACATAGATCGCGTGTGTCAAAAGCGTGTTCACCTTTACCCTGCATAGCGTGACCGACTACTGTTGTATAATTAATTCCGCGGGAATTAAATTTCGCGCAAAAGGCCTAAATGATATTTTCGCGCCGTCAAAAATTCACGCACTTGTATTATTCTTACATAAGATTAGATATTTACTGGTTGAATTTGCTGGGGTTAAGTTTCGCGCATTTTCCCTAGCGCGAAATACGCGAAAATGAAAACCCCGCGAAATATAGTGATATCACAGTATTTAGATCCGTATCATCATGTGTACCCACGTAGTCTGATCAGGGTCTGTATATGACAATATTCTACAACATCCCTAAGACCACTGAATGGACTGGCTAAATATGGAAGAAAGGCAGGTCCATTGCACAACAACTGCAATAGCAGGTCAAGACACAAGTTCGTAGAACAGAACAAAGCATTATGGATTATATTCTGATAGTTCGGACTGCAAAGAGAAAGTATCGTTTTACCACACCGCAATTTATACTTAAAATAAAAATACAACTTAATGAACGGGGTAAATTCAGAAATAACGGGTCAAAAACTAAAAACTAGCAATATTAACACATAAGCGTTATTAGTTGTTAATATTAACAGATTAAAACAACGTAGACAATAAATCAGAACATGAACAGACTATATCTCATAATAGCATATTGCAGTTTAAACATTTGATTTTTTTTTAACAAAAGGAAATAAATCTTTGCATATTTATGACATTTAAATATTCGATTTCAAACCAGGAAGAACATTAAACCGCAGCGAAATATAAAGAGTCAACAATGTGCGTCAACCATCAAATTATCATTATTTCTTTATACGAATATAAATGGAAGACATAACTGTGTTAGTATGCCTCCCATACGAGTAAATACATCCAGACTACCGGTAACCGTTATTTATATAATAACATGAACAATCTATAGAAGAAATACCAAATCCAGTGGAATGCGAAGATCAGGTGGCAAAATATGGCCCAAAAAACCTTGTTGTAAAACTCGGCACAGCTCCGTTACCGCCTCAAAACAGTTACCAGATGTACCTACTTTTCTTTTCAAACAGAGCATACGCTGAGATACTTTTTGCTTACCGTATATATATTATGTCATTTTATTAAGTTTTTTTTAAATTTCTAGTCTCATTTTCGTAGTAGCGGAAGAATCTATGTCCCATTTTTAATTGTACAAATACGTCATGGCGCGCGACTCTCCTAACACTGGCGTGTAAAATGACTTTTTCCAGCACCGGTGAAAACACGGGAAACCGATCTGGTATGCAAGAATAATATTACCAAACTAATGTAATGTAGCGTGTGACTGGGGGTGAAATACACTAAGTCCAGTAAGTGTTCAATCATTTTATTAACGTATAGTGAATGTTCTACAAATCCAATCCTCCCGCCCGGCTCTGTCCGTTCGTGCGGTCCTTAAATACTGCATAGGCTTTATGTTGTACATGTATTACCATTGACGTAAATAACGAGTTCAGATAATTAGCTTATTTAAATAATTTAGTAACCTGAGCATTGACTTGACCAACTAATATAAGATCAATGGGTATGTTTGTGGTGGACTACATTACACTTACATGTAAAGTTTTCGGTTATCACAGTGTCTCGATAGTTCTAACAATCTGAACTTGTCGCAGTATCACTCTTCCTAAAACGGACATTTACAAAGCGATACATGCCGCTATAATGGTGATATGTTTCCTTATTCTACATTTAGACAATAATTTCAGTTTTAATAAAATATATTCAGTTGATTATAATTATTGAATCAAACCGTGTTATGGCTTTTATGTTTTAACTTAACTGTTAAAACTTGGGCTTCGATATATGCGGTATTCGGCAAAGTATACATACGCATATCCCTACCCCCAGAAAACATGTACGAAAGTTTATTACACGTACTACAATGGATCGATGCTTGCGTGAAAATACATTTTTAAAATATACTGTTGTGTTATGAGGAACCGAATTTGATCGACTTGACCTCTACACAGTCACTTTGAATGACAATCATTTTTGGGGACATGGCTGCTTGAATTGCCTAAAGATGTAAAAACCCACCAATGTTTATATTAAGCGTGTTTTAAACTCACGATCGCAAAAGATGACATAAAAAATCTTCTACTAAAATATTTAGGAAAGATATTCTAACCCAGTCATATTTCATCTACATATATAACGGATCAAATAACATTGCGCTTTCTTGGAAATTTCGATCCAGCTTAAACATTTTGCCAAAAACAAAACACACATCTACCTGTTTGTTACTGACTATAACATTTAACTTAACGACCAGAGCACAGTCTACTTGATTTTAACCTATTTCGGAGTCAAGTTTTTCAAATTATTATTTGCTATCTCCAGATCCAAAGATGATATCACCTAATGCAGTTACGCACTATGATATCACATATCACATTAAAGATTGATATCATCGTATAACAAAGGTGACATCACCAATTCGCATTCTAGTATATGATATTATTAAATGTGATGACATCGTTGATCGAAGTTTTTTCCGCAGGATTTTAAGTAAAAGACCTGATTACAGTTAATCGTGTAATGGTTAGAAACCTTCAGATAACTTGGAGGCTCTGGAATCTTTGAGCTTGCATTGAAGGCAGTGCTTGAATCATTTATAACATATGAATAAATTGTAAATCAACTTAAAAAATATGCGTCGTAAAGGAGCCAGATTTTGCTATGCCATAACATAGATCGACAATTACGTGATGTCGAAATCTGACGTCATTATAGATAGAAATATTGAACATTCACTTCGCTGTGGCACCAAAGTGAATTACGAAATATTGGTGTCGTATGACCGACTTAAATTTCAGACCATACTAAACTTGGGTAAAACACCATCGCATATCTTTAAAATGATGACAAAGGCGCCAAGAAAATATTCGGTCAAGGGGGGGGGGGGGTGGAGCGTGGGGGTGTCGAGGGACTTTCAGACGGTCCAGAGAGGCTACAAAAGGAGGGTCGGGGAGAAACCGAAAGTATGACGTAGTTGTCATGACAATAAGCCGCGAAGCGCTTGACGTCAACTGACTCTTATCAGTCAGACAGCTGGTTGATAAGTTCAGCCTTGACTATGGTTTCATACCGAATATTGACCGAAGATTAAAAATGCTAAATGTAATTTTTATTTATTGCAAAATTGACAAGTAATACTTTATAACTATCCGTTGAAGAAATTTCCAAAATTGTAATAAGTAATTCATATTTCAGATTTGAGACAAATTGATACGGGGTGCGTAACAGTAAAAGGTGTCGTCTGTGATATTTTTACAAATTTTAGTTGTTACAATATATGGAAAGGACTAACAGTTATATGTATCTGTATTTGTGTCATATAACTAGTATGCGATGTTATTACACACTGACTATATTAGCTAATATTACACCAAATCGCATAGTAAGCGATGTCGTCTGCTCAACTTGATGACGTAATTTCAATGATTGACGTCTGCTTTTCGGTCGTCTGCTCAACTTAATGACGTAATTTCAATGATTGACGTCTGCTTTTCGGTCGTCTGCTCAACTTAATGACGTAATTTCAATGATTGACGTCTGCTTTTCGGTCGTCTGCTCAACTTAATAACGTAATTTCAATGATTGACGTCTGCTTTTCGGTCGTCTGCTCAACTTAATGACGTAATTTCAATGATTAACGTCAGCTTTTCGAAGACACTTGACGCGTCCCATATGTAGTAATTCAATGTTACATGGTTTTAAAAATAACTATATTTGGCCGATTTGATGTTTATAAATGGTCAAAGTCAGTGCTGTCAGCTCTTTAATTTGTGTTGTTTTCTCAAGAAAAGATCGCTTTCATGTTTTTTATTTCAAATTTTCCAAGTAGTATTATTAAACTAGACATCTATCTTTGGAAATTGTGTTGTTTACGTCATGCACGAATAAAAAGCGCATGAAACATAAGAGATGAACAATATGTAGGCTTTATAATCTGAAATCCTTTAATCTACAATAATTTATTCATCATATAACCAGGCTATTCCGGCTTCGAAAACTTCATTTCTGGCACTGCGGATAGCGGCGTAATTTAACAAAGTCATTTCTCGCAAAAATTTCGTATGGTAAGGTACAGGTACAATTCGTATTGATAAAATTACTGTGATATTTCATCATCCAAGTTTTCATTTATTAGACACAATTTCGAAACGATTTAAAATGCATAAATTATTCTAATTATTGTTATAATGTTAATAGGTTCGCGCGAGATAAGCGTAGAGACTTCTCTACGAACACGAAACAGAAAAGACAGTTTATGACTGTAGGACCTTTTTGAGGCGTAATTAGAGAGACGGGGATCATTTTCTCGGCCGTATGATACATGTAACAACTGACGAAACATGGCTCCATGGCTCGGAGAATAAAGCCATTAAAAAATCTGTTGCCGATACCTCCGTCAATCTAAGTCCAGTTTGGAAGTTCATGTTTAACATGTTCTGCAACCGGATGGGGAAGCTTCTGCAGCATACCGTCCCCAAAGCTTCCACGGTCAACACAACGTAAATCATCAAAACAGTATTTAAATTTATTATAAAACACCGGCGCGCTGATCGCACTATGTCTAGCACAGTGAGTACACAAGTATTTGCATCATAAATATATAATTATACAATAACTTCATTTCTATTTTATTGTATTAATTATATTTATTACATAAAATTATAAAACATTTAATGCTAATGCATGTACGTAACCAATGATTGTTTTCACAGGTGCGCTCCAGAAGAAGCGAACAGGGGATTCCCTTTGATGACTTTCTTTTTCTCAAGAGAACCCTGAATTTTAGACCAGTTATCTTTGTTTAGTGGCACCATTCCGGTACTGTGTCGGTGTTTCTTTGATGCGTAAAAATAATGCTTTAACGTTTTCTCTGTTAATGGTATTTTGAAATAATATAATTAGCCATTTTCAATAAAACTGGTTGGCGATATTACTATAATTGTTAATAATTATTGTTCACATAATATCAGCCTTCACCAAATTTGCAGATTAGGACTTTTGAACCAGAGCTGGCTGGTTCGAGTTCCTGAGGTACATGGTGAAACCGTTTTGCAGTGTAAATACAAGTTATCACCCGATGCTCTTAATCCACTTTGATTTGTAAAGACGACTACCTCTGCCAGTGATTGTGATAAATTCAACTAAATTTAACAACCTCTTTTATGAAAGTTGACTGCGCGAGCAATCATTCTCTTTCCCCCAACTACCTAATGGTTGAATAAAACCGGGATGTGGATAATTTTAATTTTGGTTGGGGATCCCATTTTTGTTTCATTTATCAGCACCTTTAAAATAATGCATAAAGTTAAAGACGACATAAAGAAATGTAACTATTGTTAGGTATGCCGCATGTTTTTTTTCGAAAGTTTACCTTCCCTTTACACGCTGTACTTAACTACTCGTATAGTAATTCACTCATTCATTGAATTTGAATGGTCCTCTTGATCTTAAGGTGATACGTTTATACTATAAAGATTTAAATATAAAATTCTTCTGAACAAAATATTGTGCTTTCCTAGGAGTAATTGATCTAAATGAGTTTAAAGCATAATGCATGTACATGTCACAAAATGCATACCCAAAATACGATATTGTTGATTTTTTAGGCAAGCCAGTAGAAACATCCAAATCACGAACTCGCGTTGTTTATCCCATATTTATTGGACCAAAAACAATCAATATTGAGTTAAAACAATATATGTTTGAAATGTATGAGCCATTTAACTACACGATCTTGTAACTTTAAAGGCATGTATTATACAGTTTTGTTATTATCAGAATTGATCTATTTCAGTTGTCTACTTTTCGTTTTAATGTCAAAGTTCGTTACTAACATAGTTGAACTTTGTCAATACAGTGCAAGTTTTCATCTAATTTCTTAAGAAATTATCATACAATTTAATTTACATCTCGCTCACTTGTCATTTTAAATTGGATTAGCTCTTTTTCTTTTTCAAGCGAATGTATTTAGCATGATCCATTTCTTAGACTCACTTCGATTTAGAAATGTGCTAATACTTATATCAAAGAACCACACTGGCATTTACAACAATGTCTTAAATTATTATACAAGACTTTGCACAGCAACGACAAAATTCGACAATGTCCTCTAAAATTAAAATTGTGATTTTAACAAATGACCTTAAAATGTTTAAATTTCAGTAATGGAATATTTGCTTTCGGTTTAAATGTATACTCAGCCAAAAAAAACAACAACCCTGTATTGGCGTAATCTTTTGGAAATATCAGAGGTGTCGATTGACAGTTTTTAAGCATCTCTGTGAGTGAATGGGATTCTTAACATCACCTTACAAAGACGTTGTGTAAGTGTTTTGGCGATATAGCCGCCCGGCAACTGTGGCCTCATCTATGAGAATCTGCAGATTACACGAATGGTAACAATTGTCGGCAGATGTTCCATATCAATTGTGAAATTGTTTCTTTCACTATATCTTGCCTACTCAGCGCACAAAGAATCATATCAATTTGAATGCTGAGGGCGGTATACATGCCCATCATGTTGACGTCAGCAGATAGTTCGGCTACTGTCGTTAAAGAGTTGTGTCACACTAAGGTAGATGGACAGGTTGTTCATCTAGTTTTGACGTCAAAAACTAAATATTGTCCAAATCGTATGCAAATTGGTCAGAATAGTGTGTGAGGATCGCTTTATAGAAATATGCAGATATATCCACTTGCCGACGACAGTTATTAAAATTCAACGCCATCTATGAAGGCAGCTTGATTTCCTCCATTTTTCTCTAAATGTAGAAATTTTACTATGTAGTTTACGCCAAAAATGATACGAAATTTGCCTTGAACATACACCAGTACAAGTATAATATGATTTTAGTAAAATCTTTGAATTGAGACATTCTATGTACTTGAAATATCATAATAATGTATGTAACGTGAGCTTCTTTGGCACCGTGTTTAGCGTACACCTTCAGCCTTCGACGTAATATAAGCGCGAAACCAGACGATGAGCTATCTTTTTTTAACATGTGTTTGCCAGATGATTAAATGTTTGAAATATGAAAAAATAGGTGTCTTCGGCTTACTGTTTGCGAACTTTTTGCTAAGAGCTGCAAATTTGACGTATTAAAAAGGCCTGTCGTGTCTCTCGACTTGAATCCCATTTAACACGTAAGGGATGACCTCGAGAGGCATATGCGCCGGCGCTACCTTTTAAATAATGTCAACATGATTGGCAGGTGCAACTTGTCAGGAAGATGAACTAGTTTCTATTTGTTGGACAGATGAATGTTAACTTACGCCGGCACTACCTTTCAAATAACATTAAAATGATTGGCAGGTGCAACTTGTCAGGAAGATGAACTAGTTTCTATTTGTTGGACAGATGAATGTTAACTTACATCCGACGTCGTGTTGTCGCACGTAACCACTTACGTGTTGTACACAGTCGATATTTGTAACAACCGGATAAAATAACATACTATTAGTCAGGAAAATTCGAATAAGAAATAATAAAACAGTTTAACTTAAACATGACGATTTATTTAAATCAGTTTGAAAGATCATATACATATGTATTATTCTCCTTGGCAAATGCATAAAGCAAAGAGAGAAACAGTTTTTTTGATTGAGCGTAGTTTAAGGCCCGGTCACACCGCCCGAACGTTGCTTGAGCGTTCCTTGAACGGTAGGAGGTGTACCAAACGCTCGTCACCGCTCAAAAAATGGAATAAAAATCGAAAACACGGGCGTTGGTTTAGCGGTGCACCGCTGAAGCCAGCGTTACTTTAGCGTTGTTTTAGCGGTAGCAAGCGTTGGTATAGCTGTGACGCGAGCGTTTGGTATAGCGACGTTCTGCGCATGCGCTCATGGCCGCCGTGGCTCGCTGCTTCAATGCCCAACACCGTTCCAACAACCCCGTGTCCGCTCGTTAAACGCTTATAAGCGCTCCACCAACGTTTTTGCAACGTTTAATCGCCACCCGGGCAACGCTGGCGAAGCAACGGTGGTGCAGCGTTCAAGAAATCGGCGTTGGTCTAGCGGATCCACGAACTTTCGTCTAGCGGTGCCAAACTTTGATTGGGCGTTTGTGGAGCAGTGGTGAACTTTGCCGGGGAGGAAAATTTTCCCTTTCTCACCGCTCGCAATATTTTGTGCAGCTCAAAACTTTCGGAGCGGTAGAAGGGCCCCTCGAGAAATATCAGCGGTGGCCGATTGTATACGGCATTGCTTTAACGGGGGCCATCTTATGTTTAACGGTGGTGAACGGTTACGGGCGGTGATGAATTTTTTTCACCGTTCCAGGGACGCTCCAGCAACGTTCGGGCGGTATGACCGGGCCTTTATACATTCCATATTTAAGAGAGAAACTGTTTCTTTTTGAATGAATATCGTTTAAACATTCTATATTTCTTTTCTATTAATTCGGTAATAGTCCAATTGTTAAGTTAATAAATAGTAGACTGATATGATCAAGAAACTAAATGAAGCATGATTAAAGGAAAGTAAAAAAACAAAAATGAAATATTTGAACCATTTTTAAAGACCGAACGTTTCGAACACCCGCTGTGTATTATCGTGTGATTTACACAACTGTTGTGGTGTATCATATTTCTGTATTTTACTCAATGACAAAAGACGATATCAAATTAAATACAAACGAGTTTTCAAAGGACGTTAAACATGTTAAATAGAACGTAGCCCATATTCTCATATTCATTTATGAAGTTATTACAAAGATATCATTAATACTGGTTTCAGATTACTACGTGTTTTGTTTTAAAATCTGTAGGAGTCGTTAAATAGTTTATTGTTTGACAAATTTGAAAATAATAATAAACATTAACCCTGTGACACCTAACAATTGAACTTTGCCACCAGAAATGCCGTTTTGGTGTCGCTTTTTAAAAGCAATAGCAAACCCTTGACTTTAATCTGGAAATGTATGTATTATAAAAAATAATGTTTTGTTTTATCAATAGTTCTGTAGTTGTCACGAGAAAGTATAGATATTTGCGTATTTATTTATTTATTTATTTCAGTCTCCATTACATACATGGCATACAAACAAATATACAGTATTATACAATGGTGATCCAGTATGTAACCACTCTGAAGAGTTATTAGAGACTATTAAAAAAAAATTATAATATATTAAAATTCACCAAGCTATCTACAAAGTTACAGTAGCTTTAACCATTGCTAATCTTATAGCCCAACATTATTGATTTGCAATAGTCATTATATCACATTAAAATAATACATGTTTGCAGTAAAATACAGTTAAAATACTACAATGACTATATACATGTACATTTGTAAAAACATTAAGAAGTAGTGTGTGATACAAACTGGCGCCTTTTGTTGAGTATTATATGGCAGGTCTTTGCAGTTAAATTAACAATTGTTTCCTCGTGAAGTAGTAATTTCAGCTTTTCAATATCATTTAAACTATCGAATGCCTCAAATATATTTTCTGCTTTTTGCAACAATTCATTTCGCACTTCACTATATAACGGACATTCAAGTAGGACGTGCTTCTCATCTTCTACAACATTAACAATACCTATGTTCTTGCAGTAAATACAATGTCTCTGGTCAAATGCTACATTATTATATCTACCGATCTCAACATTGATTGGAGCTGTACCGCTTCTGAATTTGGCTATTGCACCTCTATGTGTTCTATTTAATACTGTTTTACAATAGGGTTCGACTTCGAAGGTTTGTTTAAAACATTTATAAAATCTAAGTTTATTTCTCCCATTTCCTCGATTGGAATTAATCCTATGTACTTCATTTCTCCAATTTTCAACATAATGTTCATTTAACTTTTGTAGAAGATTATGCCATATCACTGTTTTATTTGAATACTGTGTTATATCACAATGTTCTATCATATCATACTTTCTAAACATTTCATCCACTTTAAAGTTCCAATTTTTACAGCTTCTACCTTTTACTCTATGTGCCCACCCAAAAATCTTTTTATTCAGTCTATTATCAGACATATTTACAAGTCTAGACCACTGGTTTATTATGGCTTTTTTGGTTTTACATATCATTGGTTGCCAACCAATATCACCATTGACGGCAGCATTTGGTGTATATTTTCCAACATTTAAGAAGTAACGTGCCGCTCTATGTTGAACTGCATTTATACAACTAAATTCTTCATGTGCCCAAATGCTAGCACCATATGTGATAATTGGAGCTATTGTTGATTCAAACAACTTTGTAAATGCTTGATATGGGAATCCACCAATTGATCTGGCTCTCGCGATAAGTAGTCCAAGGGCCCTGCTGGCCGCCTGGGCAACAGCTTTTGCAGTCACAGCATAATCCATCATCGTATCATTTGACGCCGAGACAATTCTAACCTAAAGTAAGGTATTTAAACCGCTTTTAAATCCTCAACGTATATCAGGGTTGAGCGCAACTCAATATTTTCACAAATTTATCACATACCTTCTGGTGTGGGAGTTTCATTACACCCGTTATATATTTTCGATATATAACTAGTTATATATCGTAGCCGAATCACTATTCATCCGCGTTATCAGCGATCAAAACAAATTTATGAAAATGACTTACTTTTGCCATCTGACCACTTCAGGCAAGCACGCAGCTTCTATGAGGAACTTAAGCATCCCTTTTATTGATAATATCCACGTAAAATATAGCTTTCTGACATCTTGATTACTCGGTAACATAGCAATACGCCAGAAGTCTATGATGAAACTCAACAACAGCAACAAAGCCATTTTAATTTCGTTTAAATCGAAAACAAAATGACCCAGACGCTGACATCGTTTTCAGAGCATCGTCGGTCTGATCTTACAACATCCCCGAAACAAAATAAAAAACACTAGAAACACATTTTCAATCCAAATTATGAGTTTATATCCAGCAAATTTCAATGTTGTCATATGCCGCTTTGAAACACTCTCTTTCACTATCGGCTCATATACATTCACCTCTGTTATAGGCTGGGACTACTTCCAACTAATTTTACTTTAACTCAAAAAATAGTTCACCAATTACATTTAAAATAGCTTGGGTTTCTTCGGTTTTAATGAAAGATAGTGAAGATTTCTGTCATTCATTATATCATAAGCTTTCAAATCCATAATTATGACCGTATTAAACGAAGCTTCTTAGTTTTGTCAAAAATCTTGACATTGAGCCTTTCGCAGACGTGTAAAGTGAGTGTAAGGAACGACAACTCTGCGAAGGAGATTGGCTATGAAAGTTAACACAAATGACGTCATACAGTAGATCGATTTATTTAAACACAACTTCAGAAGCCTATAACTGGTAGATTCTTTTATCTAGACACTAGCGCAGTTAATTTTATTTATTTATTTTTCTTTATTTTGGCAAATGGGGAACGGTAGGATAAATTCTTTAGTGACTAGCTTATGTATCACCCGATTCGACCGAATTACACACGTTTTAATTTTGTTTTACTAGGCGAAAGAAAGGGGCAATTCATTGATTTTGCTTGTTTTTTCAGGGTATGTGCTAAATAGAATACATTATTCGTGTTCATTTTATACTGAAATTATTAAATTCGTCATCTAAATCGATATAAACCTCGGCAGAATCCTCGTTTTATATCGATTTAGACGACTAGTTCAATAATTTCAGTATAAAATGATCACTCATGTTGTATCCTCTCTCTCTCTCTCTCTCTCTCTCTCTCTCTCTCTCTCTCTCTCTCTCTCTCTCTCTCTCTCTATATATATATATATATATATATATATATATATATATATATATATATATATCGTGATCAACGGTCTTCAAACATGGTTATTGAAAACAATACTGATTGAATGTACGGGGCGACCTAAAAAGTGAAATGTGCATATCAGGAATCGCCACACTCTGAAAACACAGCCTCCCCACACAGCAGAAAACATAGAGAGGAAAAAAGAGCATGTGTTTGTAAGAATACCAATTTTAAACATGTTAAATAAGACAGTAAAAGCGAACCCTTGGGGTTACCGCCCTGGAACGGTCTGTCTCAAAAAACAATTGCCACTGGGGGGCTTAAACCAGGTTCAAGGGTGCACCAACCTCACACCTAACATTTGAGGCTGACATGTGTCAACGTCTGGCTGTCTGCATGAAGCCCGCGGTAGCATTTGATGCTGACATGTGTGAATGTCTGGCTGTACATAATATTGTTTGTTTGTCTGCATTAAAGGCGGGCTAATCACGTTGGTATTTTGGTAACCTTCACATTAATTGGAAACATTTGTTAAGAAATGTAAAGTCGAAGAACAATTTATCAAGTAAACCATCAAAGACTTTAAAGTTCAATATGAGGAATCGTCGAGTTTATAAGTGAAGCGTATGTCAAAACTCGACTCAATCTTCAAATGTACGACTGATGTTTGAGATTTTGATTTGTCTTGTTAAAAGAACCTATTTTGACACGTTTACATACTTACTTTAAGAAACATTCATTTTATTTGATTTTATAATGGCATAAATTGCTTGAAGAATATCGCGTGCCTTTGTGCGTTGTTAAGCTGAAAGATCCACCGACAGTATTTTACGTTTGGTAATATTGTATACGTACAACAGATAATATCATATTCTTTTTTAAAGCAGCCATTTATAAAGTGCAACAACCCGTTCATGTTATGTCTCTTATGACAAGATTATTGTTTTGTGTCATTGAGCAAACAGTTTTACAAAGGGGTTTACTTTCGCACGATCGCCTTTGTTCTCAACAATTATTGTTTTAGTGACACTCAAACTAAAATACCTATAAAATTAAATGTTTCAACTTAATTCCTATAAAAAAGCAATGTCAATATTTTGTAACAGTCAAAATGTAGCTTATAGATATTTAAACGTCTGTATATATTTTGCTGCAAATAGTTTTTCAACTTGAATTTTAACATTAGACAATAAGACTCTATTGCGTTTATTGTACGCGACATACAATATGGCTGTTATTGTACGACTCACTTAAGATCTTAAATCAACATTGTATTTAACATGTGTATTATCTTCTGGTATTTGTTAGTGTATTCTTATAACATGATTACTCCGGTCCCCTCGCTGCCTTTGTAACGGTTCAACTCCTTTGTGATTAACATACTTTTCATGGAACTGTTGGGATGCTGCAGTTTTTTTACCAGGCAAATACCTTTGCACAATTTTCTACTTAAAAGGTAACTTAATAAATTAACATTTTCGAAAGTTATATATCGTATGAACTGCATGCAGTGAAATGTTCGTTATTTGCCATCTGTTATTAGCATTCTCTAAACATTTCAGATATTTGAACGAATAATAAACGACAGAGAAAACACAGTTTATATGCAGTTACCGCTTAATCAAAAATATCAAACAAACACAAGTTACAATTAAATTTCATAGGGGATTCAACCTTTTTAACATAACTTTTTCATGGATTATAATGTCGATATCTACAGCAAATACGTTACTATGAAACAATAATCATGGTTTCAACCACAACTGTGAACTCCAAAGAGTTGGAAGAATGTAGGTCAATGTCTGATCGCACATCGCTTCTTCAAATTGGTAGCACATTTCGATGACTTTATTGACTATTGAGAAGATATAGAAGGAATATTCGATTACAAAAAATATGTCAATGTCAATAATACACGGACTAAGTCTGACACCTATGTCCAGAGAAAGGAGATTATGCTTTGTTACTGTTGTTAGTGCGTGTTTCTCTTTACTGCATTGTCTATTATGTTGCAACTTATTGTTTATTTTAAATAAAAGTTTTGTCATTTCATTTTTTATTAAAAAATAACGTGAATAACGGTTATAAAGCACAATGACTTTCACAGAGCAACAATATTTAAACTTTTTATTTCGACTTTAAGTTACAGATACTTGTATGTCATGTAGTTTAGATGTAACATTATAGTTTCAAATCGTCACAATGGCATATTTCAACTGAAACAATCCGATCAAATCTTAAGTTTCAAATATCAGTACTATTTGCTTGTGTCATTACGCTAATGATGATTTTACGTTTATTGACATACAATTATTAGTAATTTATAACGCATGAAAATCTTGACAATAACTGTTAAAATAACATTCATTTGAATACCCTCTATATTTTACTTGATTTAGAAGCAAGAGACAGTTAACATTCATTCACAACAAATATACTACATAAAATAACTATGTAGGCATGCTACTACTGGATTTACAGAAGGCCTTTGATACAGTGGACCACTCAATCCTAATTATGAAGCTGTCAGCTTCTGGCCTGGGTAAGGACTTTGTTAGGTGGTTCAGCTCATATCTTTCAGATAGACAGCAACTTGTTGATATCTCTGGTACTTTTTCATCTACAGCCACTGTAACCTGTGGTGTGCTCTATTATTGGGCCACTGCTTTTCCTGATTTACGTAAATGATATGTCAGCAGTGATAAAAAACAAATTGTTACTATACGCTGATGATTCAGCTATTTTGTGTCTCACAAATGTTTGTCCAGAGTGGAACAAGCTCTTACTGAAGATTTACACTTAGTTAGTCAATGGCCTATTGACAATAAATTACCATTACATCTCGGTAAAACCGAGTCCATTGTTTTCGGGTCAAAGCACAAACTTAAGTCTAAGTCCGTTCTTGACATTAATTGTAACGGCACCTCCATTCAACCTACAAAGTCAGTTAAATATCTTGGGGTCACTCTAGATCAGCATTTATCAATTGCCAATATGGACGATGCTGTTCTTAAGAAAGCAAATTCACGTCTTAAATTCTTCTACCGCAAAAAAGAGTTTCTTTCAGAATTTACGAAAAAGCTGCTTATTATGTCTTTGGTACAATGTCACTTGAATTATGCCTGCTCAGTTTGGTATAATGGTTTATCTCAAAGTTTCAAAAACAAGCTACAAACAACTCAGAATAAAATGATAAGATTTGTACTTAATCTGGATGCCCGAGTCAGCATTCGTAAAGAACATTTTAATCATCTTTCTTGGTTACCTGTCGAGAAAAGGGTTCATCATTTAATGTTATGTCATGTTTTTTAAGGTTAGGAACAATCTGGCTCCTGGTTACATGGATGAATTTTTTGTATCTCAAGACTCTGTCCATAGCTACAATACCAGGTTCAGCAATAAAGGTGGATATGGTCTCCCTAAGGTAAAGGGCTCCGGCTCAAAATCATTTTGCTTTTTAGCGTCCAAACTTTGGAATAGTTTACCCTCATTTTTAACAACAATAAAGCATCTTAACAATTTTAAAGTCTCCATTAAAGATTTCTTAATGAAAAACTTATAATAAATATTTTAACTTTTTAGCACGGATATTCATGATCTTATTTATTGTTTTACTTACTTATTTCGGCGTAGGTGAATTCTGCTGAGACAGAAAGTTTTTAAAGTTACAAAGTAGTTGAATGGTTTCCTTTATATTGTATACCATACCCACTGTGATAGTTTGATAATAACAAAATGATACTTATTTATTATTATTTTACTTTTTACTAGTTTGCCTCTCTGGGTCATGCAACCAATACTTTGTACTTTCCATTGGACCGCAATGGAAATAAGTGCTTGCACTTTATTGCGTTATCCTTAGTATTTGAAGCATTCCATGGTTATCTCTGCTTCTAAACATGTTATTTGATTGTTATTTGTTGGTAATATTTATCTTTATTGTTCATATGTATAAAAAATTATGTAAACCATTGTATGTTTCCTATGCTGAAATAAATCTATCTAAAATAACTTAAATGCAGTCAATGCTTGTTTAAAAAAGAAAGACAACAACATTGTGTGTACTTCCCTTTACTATATCATAATGCATATAATAAAATATATTCAATTGACATAGTGCCCATGAAGAACGGTTGGCATATATTTTATGGTGTGTATGTGACCAAGTTAATCACGTGTCACACAAGCAATAGGTTAGCCACGAACGTAATGTTAGGAACCAACACATTACTCGAGTGATGTAGTCGCCCCAAAAGTACTAGTGCGCATAATATTGCAGCGGAAAAGCAAGAAAAAGGTGGTCATATTTTTAGCAGTGTATGTTCTTAATGGGAGACAAACATTGCAAATGGCAAACCCTTGCTTAAATTAAAAAAATGAATATATGGGAAAATATTCATTGCCACCTAGATTTGAGTAAAGAATTGTATTTAGCTAAGGATGTGCCAATGTTCGCAAGGCTTGTTCAGTCTAATTCATTTTCTAATTACCAAACACATACTAAAACAAAAGAAAAACGTTTGCCCAAGAACTCTGAATTTTACGGACTGTAATACCTAAACAACTCATACCTGAAATAAATATAGGCTGATCAATAATAAGTTGTGGGAATTCGTCAAAATAATGTAATCAAGAGATTCGAGATAGACTCCCTTTCTGTCTACTTTCGGTTTGAATGTCAGAACATTTTTATGAACTACTGAAACTTTCTGACTTTATTTTGATAGATGACCGCAAGAAATATTGTAAATAAGTGTTTTTTGCAATATCTGTATCATTTTTCTAGATGTTTTGAACAGTGATTCTTGAGTTCTCTCGCTAACGGTATCTCCTTTTTGTGTTTCTGTTTTAGGTAAATAAGCCATTTTGTTTTCAAATACCTGGAGCATCCAAACTTAAATACAATCACAGGAAACTATATTTTATTGTTCTGCCAGTGAGAATTAATGTCGAGGTTTAAAAAGACACAACTAATTTGACTTAAAACCGAAAGTACGAATCCCCAACTTTTTTTAACAAAAGAAACCCGTGCATTGTAAAGTACATGCACGAGTAAGCCCAGACTTTAGTGTGTAGGTTTAGCGTATTCATTCATGTACACATAGTTTAAATTGGTTTTTAGCATGGTACGTAATAAAATTAATGACAAAGTGAAGGGTATAGTTTTAGGACTATTGAGGACTAACCACAGCTACAGACGTATTCAGAAAGAGCTTCAAACCATGGATTATACCATTTTTTTGGGCTCCATAAAGAATATTCGCTATGGAATAGGATAATAACGCAGTGTGACCTCCCCAAATGTTACGGGGGAACATTAAAAATAAACGGCCAACAGCAGCTACAACTGACGTCGTTCGGAAGGTTGGTCGTATGATTGCCAAAGTGAACCCGCCTACTCAAAGAGAAATGGCTTCAAAACTGGAAGTGTCCAAGGGAACTATTTACAACATTATTAATAGAATTCTGACAAGCAAAATTACGAAAAAAGTGCAAAATTCATCAACTTAACATGGCGCAAATTAAGAAGCGCAGGGCCAGATCATTCGAAGTTGTATCTGAAATACAAGTGGAACAAGTTAAAACACTTCAGACGAGGCTATTTTTACCTAGGCGGAAGTTATGGTCGTTGTAACGTAGTGGTTAATTCTTACAAAGGTCTTAGGGTGTAATAATACGAACACTAGTTGAGTTCCGAAATAACTTTATATATCTTAAGCTTTTAACAGATTATTTAATGTTTAAACCGACTTTCTAAAACATAAACAGTTCTTTCTCATAAGTATAAATATTCCTAGTAAATTTCTAAGTGTCATTTCCTAAACGCCTTACGTGGCCCATTTCGGCCGTCCGGCCGTTCACGTCTTCTCCCACCCCATACAGAACAATATCTCTCGCTTTTATGCAATACACTAGACTCTTCATGCAGACTGATCACTGTTTCGAGATGACAATTTGACATGAAGAATATATAAAATACAGTAACAGTTATATAACGTCTTGCTTAATCATAGCAAGACCGAGTCCAATGTAATTAAAAGATACAGGTGAAGACATGAAATGACCTGTGGCTAAAATACCTACAAGATTTTTTATGTTATCCAGAAAAGGATATTTGTCTGAAAATGACACTAAATAAATATTTTGAAATGTAATTGTTTAACACCTAAAATGTTTGTAAATTATTATCATAATTTTCCTATTACATTACGTCGTAGAATGGTCTGATACGTTAGAAAAAGTGAACATGTTGGTGGCAGACTGAAGTTTTATTAAAGTTTGTGAAACGCGATGCTTTTACCAGCGGATTCATGGCATGGGCTGGTGTGTCCTTTAGAGGAAATACGGAAATTCGTGTAATTGATAAAGGTATAAAAATGAACTCTGACTACCATATCAAGAAAGTGTTGAAGCCATTTTTAAAGATGTTCCAAGACTATTTCCAGAGAAAGCAAAAACCATGGCATTCCACCAGGACAGTTCATCTACCCATATATCTAAGAACACGTTAACCTTTCTTAAAAACCGACAAATTAACCACATTACTCCTGAGGAGTGGATGCCAAAGTCACCTGAAGCTGCCCCAGTGACTTTGGTATCTGGGGTGTGCTTAAACGTCGTCTGCAGAAGCGGCAAATAATCGGGCTCAAAAAGGCTCTCAAGAACGAGTGGAACAAACTTGACCAGACACTGATAAATAAGACTTTAAAATCATGGCCAAAGCATTGTAGGATGATATACAAATGCCATCGGTCTCATATTGAGCATTTGATACAATAAATGTGGTTCAGGGTTGAAAATGTTGATGTTTTCTGTTTGTTCAAATATAAGTTGGGCACCTCTTGTAGACATGAGCGGGGACTTTCTCGATTTTATTGAATTTGGCTTTTCCTTTTAGTATAATCTAAACAATGTATTGTAGTTAGATAGATTGATTAGCTTTTGCACACGTTACTATTGCTAATTTGACCTTCAGTATTGCGAATGAATGCAAATGCTTTTACCTGTAAAATTAATTTGTGTTTATCTTTTGCGTTGTGTGCTGTTCATAAAATAAGTAATATATTCTTCAGAATAGTGTTTGCAAAGATATGGTATTAATTTTATTTTGAATATCACTCAACATTTTAAGAAAACTACTTTAAACTTTTGCTTTGCATTATCCCACACAATGAGCATTTTTGCAAAACCTTTAAAGATAATTAAATATTTTCCTTTTCAAGTTTATTTTTGTCTTACTGTTTATGGTAGTTCATAATCTAAAAATACTGTATAAACACCATGTTTATATGTCATGTACCTCAAGAATAGAATACCTCAAGTGTGTGTACTCCCCTTCGTTAAAGTGCAGAAATAAACTACTATTAATTTAGATATATTGTATTTGTATGTTAGACAACATAATAAACCAGAAGACGTGTGATTAATTATGAAAGTTCATAATTATTACACAAATCTGCATTTAACTGTTTTGTGCAAGATTTGACATCTGTAATACCTTTGAGTTGTTACACTCGTGATCACTGACAACATATAACCAATATCAACACTATATTCTGGCCTTCCTATAATATTCAAAAAAGGAACATAAAGACAGTGTGAATGATTAACTTCAAAAAAAAGAAGTTGATCCTATGGATCTGTTAATGAAAATAATTGTGATGCCCAAATTTAGGTAATAACTTCTTCCAGCGGTTTAATGATCTTTTAAGAAGAACACATCTGCTAATAATTTATTCTTGCACATGCTTAAATTGTTCCTGTAGGAATATTTTAATGATTCAGATCACGGAGGGTCGGGTACAAATAGTTATCGATTTATTCGACCGTCTGTATGTCTTTCTGTGCATCCGTCATTACTTCCTTCACAAATCTGTTTTCCACTGCACGGCTTATATGTACCACACCATAGTGATTTCAATAAAACTTCGCTGTTTACCTTAATAAGGTTTAGTGTCGCGTCACAGAACCATGGTCCTACATCAATGGTGAAGTTTTCTAGTTACAACGATGCAACGACAACGCCGATATGCATGTAAATATTATTGGTCAACCAGTGCTGGTTATTCTTTTTATCCGTTGTGTAAAAATTATATTTAAAGCAATAATCTAATTTGTTTTCTAGATAGTATAGAAGATGTCGTACCAAAATATGTTGCAAATATTTTAGTCTCCGCATGTCTTTACTTTTACAAATACAGCAAATATTGATAAACGGTTCCGAATATAAATAGGAGGGGATCTCTCGATGTGTTTTTGACTGTCAGATTTGACAGCTGTGAAATGGTTTTGACATACCGAATAGAATTTCACATCCTAGGTTTCAAAATAAATTTTAAAATGGTGTGTTATAAATAACATATATTAGTTTTTAGTTTTATTAATTTTAAAAGTATTATCAAAGCAGTAAAACACTAAAGACATCGCCATGTCAATAGCATAGCCTTCAGGTATTGCCCTAGTTTCATTTGATACAACCTTAATGACATCTATTCATGGGGTAGAAATGATAAAATCGCACGATAGCACAATACCTTCCCTCATTTTGTGGAGCTGGTCATGGTTGTTTGCTCTATACGTGACCAAGTTACTTATTAGAACACTACTATCTTTGTCTTGAATATCTCTGAAGTAGGGTGCAAATGACCTCGAGATATGACCAATAGGCTAACCAGCCACATGCTCAAGCTTTAAGGTTCTGCTTTCATCAGTTATACTTCCTATTATATTATTTTGACAAAGAATCTATACTCACTTCTGATTAGCAATTACTGATCCGCATTGATTGAAACCCTTGTCTCACAGAAACCGTCACAAAAATGGGATGCAAGTATAATTTATGCCCACGATTTGGCTTGTTACACCATGAAACAATATTGCAAATTAACATATTTTTTGTTTTTCGACCATTTAAGTTCAGTTTTTTTAGATGGATGCCACGCTTAACTGCTATGCGTTGCCAAATTTTGCATACAAGCGTCCATTGACCAGAAGTAAACGATTGTTCAAATGTAAGAGTGCGTCAATATTGAGTATAAATGATAGTAATTGCTATTCATTGCAAATTAATAAGCATTTTCACTCGTTCTATTGAAATATTTCTTAGTTAATATCATTTGATAGAAAATACAAAAGTTAACCGGAACTGTTTCCAAATCGGAACTGGTTGACAAACTGTGCATGTATACTTAAAGTAATTAGACACGCAACTTCTTTAAACACGAAATATACTTTATGTCTAAAGAAGTTGCGTTTCTACTTTCTTTAAGTATATATTACTAATTATGTTAACAACTCAAAGGTTCACCGTATTCTATTTTACATTTCCGTATGCTTAAATTATTTCTCTATACGAATCACTAAGACAACTTGTGCTTGTTTAGTGAAATGAGAACCTGTTGGGACAAGTGTGAGGTTGGTGCATCCTTGAACCTGTTTTAAACCCCCCGAGGGGCAATTTGTTTTAACCCCTAGGGTTCTCATTTTTTTAATTGTTTGTGGTGTCTTTTTTAAACTGATCATTTTATTAACCATGATCACTCCCTATCTCTTCTACTTGACTGTGTGGGGAGGTTTTTTTTTCTGAATGTGGCAATTCCAGATATGCATATTTCACCTTTATATGTTATGCAAAGATTACGTTCATTGAAATCATTAACTGCATTGCAAGCTCTAGAAATGCGAACAAGCTGTGAGATATAAACCCCGTAAGATGTTGCACGAGGAACAAAGCCGTTTAAAAACGGAAAAATTACTATATACAAATTAAGATCATCTCTCTTATCATATGTTTTAGTAGTGACGAATCCATTTTGAATAGAAAAAATTAAGGTTAAGAAAGTTTGCTTGCTTATATGAAGTGTTTGCTTTATTAAGTTGTAGAATATTTTTTATTAACCGGGTACGGAAAATGGTTATTAATGGCAGGGGTGTAAGAGTTTATGAAGGTTTATGGGGAAAAACGTTTCTTAAAAGAACCTAGAAGCTAGATTTGTTTCTTGTATCGCTGTCATCATGTTCGTGCTGATTTTACCCCATGAGCTCTGGTCTCGGTAAGACCCTTTGGCTTTGCAATGCTATTATCTTCTTATGTTTTTTATGTTTGTGTGCTTTTGCATGAAACATTGTTGAGCTGATGGGTCAGTTGGAGTTATTTCACCAAGACAACTTGTACTTTTTTGTAATATGAGAACCTGTTGGGACAAGTCTGAGTTTGGTGCACCCTAGAACCTGGTTTAAACCCACAGTGGCAATTTGTTTTACCACTGACCGTTCCAAGGCGGTATCCCCAAAGGTTCTCGTTTTCGTTAATTGTTTGTGGCGTCCTATTTAATTTGACATACTTATAACAAACATGCTCACTCTCTTCCTCTCTTCTTTTTCGCTGAGTGGGGAGGCTGTGATTTGTGAGTATGGCGATTCCTGACGTGCATATTTCACTTTTTTAGATTTCATTTGTGATAGTGAACGCTTTGTTACGATACACACTACCTTAAATTCAATTGTTAAATGATAATAGTTCATGTTTTTGAATAAAGACATTGTACTTGCATTAAGTTATTTCGTTTTAAAAAATCAACAAAACTAATTTGCCACCTACATTTTGGTGGAAGTTAAGAATGGTTTACGAATCCAAAACCAAAATCTTCGTTAATAATTGCTTTGATACGACAATGACGAAGGCGGGGCTTCAAGTAATGCATGCGCAATTCGCTAATTGTT
This sequence comes from Corbicula japonica, assembly GCA_038501625.1. Classification (NCBI taxonomy): domain Eukaryota; kingdom Metazoa; phylum Mollusca; class Bivalvia; order Venerida; family Cyrenidae; genus Corbicula; species Corbicula japonica. The sequence continues at coordinate 93,218 of JAZAYU010001029.1, forward strand.
TATGGATACCAGCACAATACCGCCGTATGTTTGCGCTTCTATACGACAGTCAAAAGGCGGAATTTTTGTTAAAACATGCGCAGTGCGTTTAAGCATTACTGATATATACAAATATAACGTTATAGTAGAGATATATACGGCGTAATTATAATAATACTTGTTTTTGTAATTTATAGGAACATGATAAAAATGATGAAATTAAGATAAAACTGGGTTTTAATAATTCAAGAATGTACTTTGAATTTGATTAGCTTTCAGTATTGAACGGTGGAAATAAGTGTTGAACACAACATTAACGTATCAAAGTGCATGGAGTTTAACATCTTCATATATAAGACAAACATGATTTCATAAAGAAGATGGTTTCTATTATGTATGATATTTAGATTTGTTGAAGGAAGTTTACAAGCTTGTGTGGAACTGCACGATATCAGTACGTATTACTTACTGTTCATGAAACTCAATCAGTGTGTTTGTTTATTCCAAGATGACACAATTCATAAAATCACAATTGTCCGATATAGAGTTCATTCGAACCGGGTGGTTATGATGTGTTACATATGAACCATGTTACCTGGTTAAAATTAACCAAATTTACACCAACAAATATATTATAATAATTGCGAAAACACAGCGTTTAAACACATACATAGTCGCATGAGGAAAAGTTGAGATCCAACCAAAGATGATGTTGTTTCTTATTACATATATTGATATATTTCGCATGACAAAGTAATTACTAAATAAAATGTGTTGAAATTCGTTAATTATGAGTACAAGAACAAAACCCCCTCTCATGATGTGTTGTACATTTTTAAACGATAATCTGCGAGACAATCGATCATCACCGAGGTTTAGCCGACATGACCAGCTGCATATATTCAGAATACGAAATCCAGCAAGGTTAACTGATAGGCGGATATAACTAGCTGTTTTCCGAAGCTGAAGTGTGTGTGCAAGAGCAGAGTTGATGCACCCATCTGCATGCAGACGTTCGACAAACAGCAGTGTTCAGCCTTCGGTTATTATCGTATAAATAGCTTGTTAATTTTCAAACCTGACATGCTTCACGAAACATTTAATTGATCGAATTTTAAATGTTCAAGTATCAAGTTACAACCAAAACGGTCTTACAATGTATACAGATATTGAATTTACGATTCGATCACGATAAGAGGTATTTCATTCAATACAATTCCTTAACATTTTTTTGAATAGCCTCTACTTTAATATCGCTTGCATCTTAAATAATATATTAACAATCATTGAGTGATCTATACATTGTTGGTAATTCGAATATATGACAGTCAAGCAGATCCTATTTTACCTTAATATAAATTAGAAACAAAAATTATATATATTTTATTATATCATATCATGCAATGCAAACCATAACAACGTGCTGATTCGATTCGTTGCCTTGTGGACTTGCACAGTGACAAACATTTACAAGCATTGCATTCCACAAATTTGTTCACACCCTTACATGCGACTCCAATAAGACGGAGAAGGACGTTAAACAAACATGGCGAGTTGTCACGTCAGTATGTATATTGCGAGTTGTTATTTTCATGCTAGCTCACTATTTAAATGACGAGTTGAACCCGTAAGTCAACACTAGTATTAACAATGCCAATTGCAACCGTCTGGTAAGTTCAGAATTGCATGGCGAGTTTCCACCGCCCGCCTAGCGCAGTATTACCTGTCGACTTGCCTTCTTCCGGTTAACGCAGTATAACATGGCGACATGCCTTCTTCCGACTTGGGTAGTAATACATAGCGACTTGTCTTCTTCCGACTTGGGAAGTAATACAAACCGACTTGCCTTCTTCCGACCTGGGTAGTATTACATAGCGACTTGGGTAGTATTACATAGCGACTTGCCTTCTTCCGACTTGGGTAGTATTACATAGCGACTTGCCTTCTTCCGACTTGGGTAGTAATACATAGAGACTTGCCTTCTTCCGACTTGGGCAGTATTACATAGCGACTTGCCTTCTTCCGATTTGGGTAGTATTACATAGCGACTTGCCTTCTTCCGACTTGGGTAGTAATACATAGCGACTTGCCTTATTCCGACTTGGGTAGTATTACATAGCGACTTGCCTTCTTCCGACTTGGGTAGTATTACATAGCGACTTGCCTTCTTCCGACTTGGGTAGTATTACATAGCGACTTGCCTTCTTCCGACTTGGGTAGTATTACATAGCGACTTGCCTTCTTCCGACTTGAGTAGTATTACATAGCAACTTGCCTTCTTCCGCCTTGGGTTGTATTACATAGCGACTTGCCTTCTTCCGACTTGGGTAGTATTACATAGCGACTTGCCTTCTTCCGACTTGGGCAGTATTACATAGCGACTTGCCTTCTTCCGACTTGGGTAGTATTACAAAGCGACTTGCCTTCTTCCGACTTGGGTAGTATTACATCGCGATGTGTCTTCTTCCGACTTGGGCAGTATTACATAGCGACTTGCCTTCTTCCGACTTGGGCAGTATAACATTGCGATGTGTCTTCCTCCGACTTGGGCAGTATTACATAGCGAATTGTCTTCTTCCGACTTGGGCAGTAAAACAAAGCGACTTGTCTTCTTCCGATTTGGGTAGTATAACAAAGCGACTTGTCTTCTTCCGACTTTGGTAGTATTACATAGCGACTTGTCTTCTTCCGACTTGGGCAGTATTACATAGCGATGTGTCTTCTTCCGACTTGGGTAGTAATACATAGCGACTTGACTTCTTCCGACTTGGGTAGTATTACATTGCGACTTGCCTTCTTCCGACCTGGGTAGTATTACATAGCAACTTGCCTTCTTCCGACCTGGGTAGTATTACATAGCGACTTGCCTTCTTCCGACTTGGGTAGTATTACATTGCGACTTGCCTTCTTCCGACCTGGGTAGTATTACATAGCGACTTGCCTTCTTCCGACTTGGGTAGTATTACATAGCGACTTGCCTTCTTCCGACTTGGGTAGTAATACATAGCGACTTGCCTTCTTCCGACTTGGGTAGTATTACATAGCGATGTGTCTTCTTCCGACTTGGGTAGTATTACATAGCGACGTGCCTTCTTCCGACTTGGGTAGTAATACATAGCGACTTGCCTTCTTCCGACTTGGGTAGTATAACATTGCGATGTGTCTTCTTCCGACTTGGGCAGTATTACATAGGGACTTGCCTTCTTCCGACTTGGGTAGTATTACATAGCAACTTGCCTTCTTCCGACTTGGGTAGTATTACATAGCGACTTGCCTTCTTCCGACGGGTAGTATTACATAGCGACTTGTCTTCTTCCGACTTGGGTAGTATAACATTGCGATGTGTCACCAAAGAAACATGAAGTAACAAAGCTTACTGTATTCAACACCCACGAAAACCAGTTACATTCTGGAGTGAACGCTACTATTAATCAACTTAGACAGATGTACTGGATACCTTCTATACGACAGCGCGTCAGAACGTTACTGCGTACATGCGTGAAATGTAACAGAGTTATTGGCAGACCGTACAGAGCACCAGACCCGCCACCTCTACCCAAGGTTAGAGTAGAAGACGCCCCGCCATTCAGCGTCACTGGTGTAGATTTTACAGGAGCTTTATATGTAATTCTTCCGACTTGGGCAGTATTACATAGCGACTTGCCTTTTTCCGACTTGGGTAGTATAACATTGCGATGTGTCTTCTTCCGACGGGCAGTATTACATAGCGACTTGCCTTCTTCCGACTTGGGTAGTATTACATAGCGATTTTCCTTCTTCCGACTTGGGCAGTATAACATTTCGATGTGTCTTCTTCCGACTTGGGCAGTATTACATAGCAAATTGTCTTCTTCCGACTTGGGTAGTATTACATAGCGACTTGCCTTCTTCCGACTTGGGTAGTATTACATAGCGACTTGCCTTCTTTCGACTTAGGTAGTATTACATAGCGACTTATCTTCTTCCGATTTGGGAAGTATTACATAGCGACTTGTCTTCTTCCGACTTGGGTAGTAATACATAGCGACTTGCCTTCTTCCGACTTGTGTAGTATTACATAGCGACTTGCCTTCTTCCGACTGGGGTAGTATTACATTGCGACTTGCCTTCTTCCGACTTGGATAGTATTACATAGCGACTTGCCGTCTTCCGACTTGGGTAGTATTACAAAGCGACTTGCCTTCTTCCGACTTGGGTAGTAATACATAGCGACTTGCCTTCTTCCGACTTGAGTAGTATTACATAGCGACTTGCCTTCTTCCGACTTGGGTAGTATTACATAGCGACGTGCCTTCTTCCGACCTGGGTAGTAATACATAGCGACTTGTCTTCTTCCGACTTGGGCAGTATTACATAGCGATGTGTCTTCTTCCGACTTGGGTAGTAATACATAGCGAATTGACTTCTTCCGACTTGGGTAGTATTACATTGCGACTTGCCTTCTTCCGACCTGGGTAGTATTACATAGCAACTTGCCTTCTTCCGACCTGGGTAGTATTACATAGCGACTTGCCTTCTTCCGACTTGGGTAGTATTACATTGCGACTTGCCTTCTTCCGACCTGGGTAGTATTACATAGCGACTTGCCTTCTTCCGACTTGGGTAGTATTACATAGCGACTTGCCTTCTTCCGACTTGGGTAGTAATACATAGCGACATGCCTTCTTCCGACTTGGGTAGTATTACATAGCGATGTGTCTTCTTCCGACTTGGGTAGTATTACATAGCGACGTGCCTTCTTCCGACTTGGGTAGTAATACATAGCGACTTGCCTTCTTCCGACTTGGGTAGTATAACATTGCGATGTGTCTTCTTCCGACTTGGGCAGTATTACATAGGGACTTGCCTTCTTCCGACTTGGGTAGTATTACATAGCAACTTGCCTTCTTCCGACTTGGGTAGTATTACATAGCGACTTGCCTTCTTCCGACGGGTAGTATTACATAGCGACTTGTCTTCTTCCGACTTGGGTAGTATAACATTGCGATGTGTCACCAAAGAAACATGAAGTAACAAAGCTTACTGTATTCAACACCCACGAAAACCAGTTACATTCTGGAGTGAACGCTACTATTAATCAACTTAGACAGATGTACTGGATACCTTCTATACGACAGCGCGTCAGAACGTTACTGCGTACATGCGTGAAATGTAACAGAGTTATTGGCAGACCGTACAGAGCACCAGACCCGCCACCTCTACCCAAGGTTAGAGTAGAAGACGCCCCGCCATTCAGCGTCACTGGTGTAGATTTTACAGGAGCTTTATATGTAATTCTTCCGACTTGGGCAGTATTACATAGCGACTTGCCTTTTTCCGACTTGGGTAGTATAACATTGCGATGTGTCTTCTTCCGACGGGCAGTATTACATAGCGACTTGCCTTCTTCCGACTTGGGTAGTATTACATAGCGACTTTCCTTCTTCCGACTTGGGCAGTATAACATTTCGATGTGTCTTCTTCCGACTTGGGCAGTATTACATAGCAAATTGTCTTCTTCCGACTTGGGTAGTATTACATAGCGACTTGCCTTCTTCCGACTTGGGTAGTATTACATAGCGACTTGCCTTCTTTCGACTTAGGTAGTATTACATAGCGACTTGTCTTCTTCCGACTTGGGAAGTATTACATAGCGACTTGTCTTCTTCCGACTTGGGTAGTAATACATAGCGACTTGCCTTCTTCCGACTTGTGTAGTATTACATAGCGACTTGCCTTCTTCCGATTTGGGTAGTATTACATTGCGACTTGCCTTCTTCCGACTTGGATAGTATTACATAGCGACTTGCCGTCTTCCGACTTGGGTAGTATTACAAAGCGACTTGCCTTCTTCCGACTTGGGTAGTAATACATAGCGACTTGCCTTCTTCCGACTTGGGTAGTATTACATAGCGACTTGCCTTCTTCCGACTTGGGTAGTATTACATAGCGACGTGCCTTCTTCCGACTTGGGTAGTAATACATAGCGACTTGCCTTCTTCCGACTTGGGTAGTATTACATAGCGATGTGTCTTCTTCCGACTTGGACAGTATTACATAGCGACTTGCCTTCTTCCGACTTGGGAAGTATTACATAGCGACTTGCCTTCTTCCGACTTGGGCAGTATAACATTGCAATGTGTCTTCTTCCGACTTAGGCAGTATTACATAGCGACTTGTCTTCTTCCGACTTGGGTAGTTTTACATAGCGACTTGCCTTCTTCCGACTTGGGTAGTATTACATAGCGACTTGCCTTCTTCCAACTTGGGTAGTAATACATAGCGACTTGCCTTCTTCCGACTTGAGTAGTATTACATAGCGACTTGCCTTCTTCCGACTTGGGTAGTATTACATAGCGACTTGCGTTCTTCCGACTGAGGTAGTAATACATAGCGACTTGCTTTCTTCCGACGTGGGTAGTATTAAATAGCGACTTGCCTTCTTCCGACTTGGGTAGTATTACATAGCGACTTGCCTTCTTCCGACTTGGGAAGTATTACATTGCGACTTGCCTTCTTCCGACTTGGGTAGTATTAAATAGCGATGTGTCTTCTTCCGACTTGGGTAGTAATACATAGCGACTTGCCTACTTCCGACATGGGTAGTATTAAATAGCGACTTGCCTTCTTCCGACTTGGGCAGTATTAAATTGCGACTTGCCTTCTTCCGACTTGGGTAGTATTACATAGCGACTTGCCTTCTTCCGACTTGGGCAGTATTACATAGCGACTTGCCTTCTTCCGACTTGGGTAGTATAACATAGCGACTTGCCTTCTTCCGACTTGGGTCATATTACATAGCGACTTGCCTTCTTCCGACTTGGGAAGTATTACATAGCGACTTGCCTTCTTCCGACTTGGGTAATATAACATTGCGATGTGTCTTCTTCCGACTTGGGCAGTATAACATAGGGACTTGCCTTCTTCCGACTTGGGTAGTATTACATAGCGACTTGCCTTCTTCCGACTTGGGTAGTATTACATAGCGACTTGCCTTCTTCCGACTTGGGTAGTATTACATAGCGACTTGCCTTCTTCCGACTTGGGAAGTAATACGTAGCGACTTGTCTTCTTCCGACTTGGGTAGTATGACATAGCGACTTGCCTTCTTCCGACTTGGGCAGTATTACATAGCGACTTGCCTTCTTCCGACTTGGGTAGTATAACATTGCGATGTGTCTTCTTCCGACTTGGGCAGTATTACATAGCGACTTGCATTCTTCCGAAATGGGTAGTATTACATAGCGACTTGCCTTCTTCCGACTTGGGTAGTATTACATAGCGACTTGCCTTCTTCCGACTTGGGTAGTATAACATTGCGATGTGTCTTCTTCCGACTTGTTCAGTATTACATAGCGACTTGCCTTCTTCCGACTTGGGTAGTATTACATAGCGACTTGCCTTCTTCCGACCTGGGCAGTATAACAACGCGATGTGTCTTCTTCCGACTTGGGCAGTATTACATAGCGACTTGTCTTCTTCCGAGTTGGGTAGTATTACATAGCGACTTGCCTTCTTCCGACTTGGGTAGTATTACATAGCGACTTGTCTTCTTCCGACTTGGGTAGTATTACATAGCGAAATGTCTTCTTCCGACTTGGGCAGTATTACATAGCGACTTGCCTTCTTCCGACTTGGGTAGTATTACATAGCGAAATGTCTTCTTCCGACTTGGGCAGTATTACATAGCGACTTGTCTTCTTCCGACTTGGGAAGTAATACATAGCGACTTGCCTTCTTCCGACTTGGGTAGTATTACATAGCGACTTGCCTTCTTCCGACTTGGGTAGTATAACATTGCGACTTGCCTTCTTCCGACTTGGGTAGTATTAAATAGCGACTTGCCTTTTTCAGACTTAGGTAGTATTACATAGCGATTTGACTTCTTCCGACTTGGGTAGTATTACATAGCGACTTGCCTTCTTCCGACTTGGGTAGTATTACATAGCGACTTGCCTTCTTCCGACTTGGGTAGTATTACATAGCGACTTGCCTTCTTCCGACTTGGGTAGTAATACATAGCGACTTGCCTTCTTCCGACTTGGGCAGTATTACATAGCGAATTGCCTTCTTCCGACTTGGGCAGTATTACATAGCGACTTGCCTTCTTCCGACTTGGGTAGTATTACATAGCGAAATGTCTTCTTCCGACTTGGGCAGTATTACATAGCGACTTGCCTTCTTCCGACTTGGGTAGTATTACATAGCGACTTGCCTTCTTCCGACTTGGGCAGTATTACATAGCGACTTGTCTTCTTCCGACTTGGGAAGTAATACATAGCGACTTGCCTTCTTCCGACTTGGGTAGTATTACATAGCGACTTGCCTTCTTCCGACTTGGGTAGTATTACATAGCGACTTGCCTTCTTCCGACTTGGGTAGTATTAAATAGCGACTTGCCTTCTTCCGACTTAGGTAGTATTACATAGCGATGTGTCTTCTTCCGACTTGGGTAGTATTACATAGCGACTTGCCTTCTTCCGACTTGGGTAGTATTACATAGCGACTTGCCTTCTTCCGACTTGGGTAGTATTACATAGCGACTTGCCTTCTTCCGACTTGGGCAGTATTACATAGCGACTTGCCTTCTTCCGACTTGGGCAGTATTACATAGCGACTTGCCTTCTTCCGACTTGGGCAGTATTACATAGCGACTTGCCTTCTTCCGACTTGGGTAGTATTACATAGCGACTTGCCTTCTTCCGACTTGGGCAGTATATCATTGCGATGTGTCTTCTTCCGACTTGAGAAGTATAACATAGCGACTTCTCTTCTTCCGACTTGGGTAGTTTTACATCGCGGCTTGCCTTCTTCCGACTTGGGTAGTATTACATAGCGACTTGCCTTCTTCCGACTTGGGTAGTAATTCATAGCGACTTGCCTTCTT
>JAZAYU010001030.1:0-101943 GCA_038501625.1 Corbicula japonica
ATAGCACTGGTATAATGTTGTTGTGTTTTTCTAGTATTAAGAGGTCGCAAACATTGCAAATGGTGAATACTAGCTAAAATTTCAAAACATAAATTTTGGGGAAAATAGTTATTGCCACCTAGATTTTAGTAAATAAATGTATTTAGCTATGGTAATAGTAAATGTTTGCCAGCTCATTTTAGTCTTTTTCATGTTCTAATTACAAAGCACATCCTAAAACAAAAGAAAAACCATTTACATGAGAACTCTGAAATTGATGAACAATATACCAAAGCAACTCATACCTGAAATAAGTATATGCTGGTCTACAATGTTTAGGGCAAATTCGTCAAAATAATGTTAGGGTTAACAAGAAAACCTTACTTCCTGGTTCAAAGTGAAAGTAGTTCTACTTTCACTTTGAACCAGGAAGTAAGATTTCCTTGAATTTCTTGAAAACCCTTACATTATTTTGACGAATGGGCACTAAACATTGTAGACCAGCATATACTTATTTCAGGAATAAGTTGCTTTGGAATATTGTTCATGAGTTTCAGAGTTCTCATGCAAACGGTTTTTCTTTTGTTTTAGTATGTGCTTAGTAATTAGAACATGAATTAGACTAAATTAAGCTTGCAAACATTTATTACATCCATAGCTAAATACATTTATTTACTAAAATCTAGGTGGCAATAAGTATTTCCCCCAAAATTCAATTTTGAAAATTTAGCTACTTTTCGCCATTTGCAATCTTTGCGGAACCTTAAACTCTTTATCAGTTTAGCCTTTAACTTGTAAACCTTCCATTCTGCATATATAATTTTTATCAACTGTTTTATATAACCGTGTGTTTGTAATCTTTAGTAGAAATGTACACGAATTATAATGTTTATATTTCCAATTATTTTACTTTCTGTTAAATATTTGATCCATTGTTCAACCTTCACTTTTGATCCAGTAGAAATGATTCATCATTCTTGATTTTTTATTATTTGACATCTATAAACCATCCATCCAGTGCCACGTTCCTTATTTCATTTTTCTTCTTACCCCACATACATGCGCTTATAAATTTGGTCGTTACAGTGATATGATATACACTCAGCCAAAGTTCTGTTTGATCATCAATTCTATATATTTACAATGTATTCTGATTTCGTTTCCTCCTCATGTCAAGAGATGGAATAGATTAATTATTCAAAGTTTGTTATGGTTATCATTTCAAATGACGAAGACTGATCAATATTGACAAATAATTTCATAAAAATTTAAGTGTCAATGTTTTTCTAATAAAACGATAGAGCCACATATTGACCAATTAGAACTTTGAGTGAGTGTTTATAGTATGAAAACCACACGAATGATTTATTTTTGTGAAACTGAGAGATAAATAAACATCTCATAGAGTATTTCTATCTCTTGCTGAATTATTTTGAATTTTTTTTTTAAAAATCAAAATTATGAACTTTTTATATTTTATAGCAAGTGTAACGTTGTTTGAACATTCAGACTTTATCTTTGTTTCCATAATTAGAATATTATTAGAGGAAAATACTTAATCGTTGATTTGTCTTACATTTATGTTTAAAACATTTCACTGAACTTAGTTCTTATTGTTCACTTTGTTTACAAAAAGAACCTTGAAGCTCGATTTGTTTCTTTTATCCCTGTCATCGTGTTCTTGCTGATTTTACTCCAGGTGCTCTGGTCTCTGTAAGATCATTGAGTACCCGCCCTTTGGCTTTGCAATGCTATTAAATTCTTATGTTTATTTGTTTGTATGCTTTTGCATGCAACATTGTTGAGCTGATGGGTGGGTTGGAGTTATTTCACCAAGACAATTTGTACTTGTTTTGTGATACGAGGACCTGTTGGGGCAAGTGTGAGGTTGGTGCACCCTAGAACCTGGTTTAAACCCCCAGTGGCAATTTGTTTTGCCACTGACCGTTCCAAGGCGGTAACCCCTCCGGTTCTCACTTCCGCTATTTGTTTGTGGCGTCCATTTTGAAACTGATTTTTGTAATACCATGCTCTCTTTTCCTCTCTACTTTTTGGCTGTGTGGGGAGGCTGTGTATGCTGGATGTGGCCATTCCTGATATGCATATTTCATTTTTTTAAGATAGGCATTAGCTTATTTAATTGTTGGTAATAAGCTATCATCTGAAACTGTTGTATTTTTTAATTCAATATTAGACATTTGACATGGTTGATGTAATTTATCCTTCATATTTCTTAAAGATTTTTTTCCAGCATGGGACTAAATTGTCTCCCTTTTTTGTTGGATATTTTGGTCATTTTCAAAGTTTTTTCTTCAAATATACAAAAAAATTCTCAAATAATTCCATCCAAAACCATACATACACATAATTCCAAACAAAAAAATGCATAGATACAGGTTGATCCATAATATCTGATACCCTTTTAAAATGAAATGGCGTTTATATTATCAAGCGTAGGCATGCAGTTTTTACATAGTGGTAATCTGGAGGCTTCGAGGTTTTGTTTGATATACAGCACACCATGCATGGGTGAGAAATGCTGTTGATATATCCGGAATAATATTTTTAACGGGTGTTAGATGTGGCGTCCATTTTGGTGATTACGACTTCAAGTCTTTTCTTGAAATTTTATGTGGCCGATTTGACTTTTTCTTTGGGGAAATTTAAAAGGTAATGTGTACACACCTAAATAAACATCAGAACAAGAGCTAAAATCATCAGTTTAACAAGAAATGAGAAATTTAAATTTACAGATGTGCACATCTGCCAAATTAGGCCATTCCAAAAAAAGACTTCAAGTAATAATCACCGAAAATTGACGTCAAATTGAACATTTGTTGTGAGTATTATTTCGGATATACGGACTGCGTTCCCTATATAAGTATGCTATGCTGTGTATCAGACGGAACTTTAGAGCCTCTAGATTGTTAGTATGTGAAAGTTGTGGGCCTGTGCTTGATGATATGAACGCTGTTAAATTTCGAAATGGTATCTTATGTTTATATGTTTGTATGCTTTTGCATGCAACATTGTTGAGCTGATGGTTGGGTTGGAGTCATTTCACCAAGACAATTTGTACTTGTTTTGTGATACGAGAACCTGTTTGGGCAAGTGTGGGGTTGGTGCACCCTAGGGCCTGGTTTGGACCCCCAGTGGCAATTTGTTTTGCCACTGACCGTTCCAAGGCGGTATCCCCAAAGGTTCTCTTGTTTATTAATTGTTTGTGGCGTCCTATTTGAATTGACATACATATATAAAACATTCGCTCTCTCTGTCTTCCTCTCTTCTTTTTCGCTGTGTGGGGAGGCTGTGTTTTTTGAGTGTGGCGATTCCTGATATGCATATGTTGCTTTTTTTTAAATATGCATTTCATGCAGTCAATGGCCAGGGCCTGAATTATAATTTATTTGTTTTAACAAGAAACATAGATAGAGAGTATATAACCTTATCAATAACCGGTATTGGTATATAATACTATCAGATTTAAATTGATACCGAATTCATTTAGGAAAACAATCAAAAAGGGTTATGAACACATTGAATAAATAACTCCTAGACAAAAGTTTCCTTTTAATGCTTTCTTAATAAAGGGAAGTAACGACACTTAAATATATCAAAAACTTTTGCTACTGATGACCAATAATCATAATAACTTTGGGTGTGTGAAAAATATTTGTTTTCTTTGTTGTTTTTTTATTGGTTTTTTTTGCTACATAGATCTTTTTTGTTGATGTACGCTTTTGCTCGTGTACTATGAAATAAATAACTATGAAAAAATTCCTTATTTTCTTAATGTTAAACAGGTTTTTCGTGTTTGTCTTTAAGTTTCGTTTCTACATCTCAAGATTATTAACTGTCAGTAATGTCATGACCGGTAGTTAGTCCGTCTGGGGTTCTTAACACCTATAGAAAAACTGAAATGACAGCGTTAACTGAATTTGATTATCTTTTGCTTAACGCAGACGACATGCAGTATATTTCTGATTTTAAGATTTTAGACCCAAATGAATTTTCCAATCACTCCGGTATTGCATTTAACATTATTGGGAAGTCCATGCATCAACAAAACATTAGTGAGCATGAAAATTATATTACTTTTATAAAATGGGATGATAAGAAAATTAATGATTTCCAGCAATTATTACACACGAAAAATGACGAATTATTAAAACTTATTGAAAATGTCAACCAATGGGACATCAATAACTTAACGCACTCATTCACAAACGTACTTCAGGAATGCACTGATACGATATTCAAACAAACACGCACTAATAATAGTGAGCCTTCGCGAAAGCATCGTGCTTATAATCCATAGTTTAATGCCGATTGTTACAACGCAAGAAAAGAATTTAAACGAACAAGGAACATTTTTTTAAGAAATAAAAACGATGAAAACAGGCAACATTACATTAGTGCAAAATCACAATACAACCGAATAAAAAGAACTCATAAAAATAGATTCAATGTCGAAGAAAAACGTAATTTAACTAACCTAAGTAAGTATAAACCAAAACAATTTTGGAAGAAAATTAAAAAACAATATAAGAAAAACGATATAAAACCGAGTAACTTAAATTTAACAGACACATTTAATCATTTTAAGAATGTATATGGTACGGAAAACTTAAACAACGATACAAACGATGATATCTTACATGGTATAATACATGACGAAGATCTAGATCGTAATATAAATATCACAGAACTTAGATCTGCGGTTTTCCAACAAAACAATAACAAAAGCAGTGGTAATGATACTTTAATCGCCGAAGTATATAAACATTCCTTTGATATTATTGCACCGTTTCTTTTGACATTGTTTAATCGACTTATACAAACAGGCGACTATCCTAAATCGTGGGGGACAGGTATAATAGTACCCATATACAAAAGCGGCGGCGTTAATAATGTACAGAATTATCGTGGAATTACCTTAATTAATATTATTGCGAAAATATATTCACAAGTTATACTAAATCGTTTAAAAAATTGGTCAATAATCGAAAATCAATTTGGTTTCCAAAAAGGGAAATCGACCACCGACTGTATATTTGTTTTCCATTCTATTATTGCTAGAACACTTAGTCTTAAGAAAAAACTGTACTGTGCTTTCCTCGATTACGAAAAGTGCTTTGATACATTAGACCGGACTTTTTTATTCCAGAAATTATTTAGTGAAAATGTCAGCTCAAAATTAGTTAATGCAATAAAAAGCATGTATAATGTTGTAAAGAGTTGTGTAAGACTTAATTCAAATTTATCACCCCTATTTGACTCCAACATCGGGGTGAAACAGGGGGACCCTAGTTCAAGCTTGCTCTTTTTATTTTTCGTCAATGACATTATGTCAAACATCAACGAAAACATCGAAGGCTTATTTACCGTCGATGATATTAAAGTGTAAATTTTACTTTTTGCAGACGATGGGGTGCTATTTGCTCACACTCCACAAGCCTTACAATCTCTTCTTAATGACTTAGAAAATTATTGTAATACTTGGGGTTTGAAACTTAATACCAAAAAGACAAAAATAATGATATTCGAAAACGGAAGACACACTACACACGACTTTGCTTATAATAATACAATTTTAGAAATTGTAGATTCTTTCAAATATTTAGGTATACATTTATATAAAAATGGTAACTGGTACAGGACTCAGAAACGTTTAGCACAACATTCTAATTTTGCATTACATAACCTGTTCATGGTTTATAACCAATTGGAATTATCAACAAGTGACAAATGTAATTTATTTGACAGCCTAGTTGGTTCTATCCTTAATTACAGTGCTGAGGTCTGGGGTTATTATGATAGCAAAGATATTGAACTTGTTCATTGTAAATTCTTAAGAAAAGTTTTATGTGTAAGACAATCTACCAATCTTGATGGTTTATATGGTGAATTGGGAAGATACCCCATGAAAATAAACGTAAATATAACATTTTAAAATATTGGATAAAAATTCTAAATATGAATGAAAACACCCTTGTAAAAAAGATTTATATAATGTTAAAGCGAGATGCTGACAACAATATCACGTATAAAGGAAATAACTGGGCATTACACGTTAAAACATCATAAATGAGATAGGCATGTCATACTTGTGGGATAACCAAAACACTAATATAATATTGTTCCAATTTGTCAAACAAAGAATCCTAGATATTTATAAACAGTCCTGGTATTCAAACATCAATAATTCTTATAGGCTTTCATCGTATAGTGTCTATAAACACGAATTCAGTATGGCAAAATATCTTAATTGCATACAGGTAAATAAATAAAGAATATCTTTAACAAAATTTAGAATATCCTCACATGATTTAGCTATAGAAAAAAGGAAGACATACAAATACACCGCGAAACGATAGAAAATGCTTACAGTGTAATATGAATACTGTTGAAACAGAATATCATTTTCTCCTCGTCTGCCCAAAATACTCAGAAATACGAAAACGATTGTTCAAACCTTACTATTGTCACTGGCAAACGATACAAAAATTTGAATCAATTATGTCATCGAACTCTACTAAAGTTATTAACAATCTGGCTAAATTTTTATATATTGCTTCACAATAAGACTAATTAAAAGCGAAAAGAAACCGAACTCGTATTGTACTGTAATGTGCTCTATATATGCTTCTTGTTTCTCAGAAAATGTCCTTTTTATTTTGATACTGATTTTGCTTTTTGAATGCGCTATCATATATTTGAGTGTATTATGTGGCTATAAATTTGCTTTATGCTATTTTATGCCAATAAAGATATGTTATGTTATGTTATGTTATGTTATGAATAACACTCTGACGACAGTACTTGTTTGTTCATATAAGAACATGTTCGTGCAAGTGTGAGGTTGGTGCACCCTAGAACTTTGTTTAAACACCTAGTTGCAAATTATTTTGCCACTGACCATTCCAATGCAGTTACCAGTCGGGTTCTCTCTTCGTTTATTGGTTGTGGCGTTTCTTTTGAAACTGATAACCGAGCTTTCCTCTCCTCTCTACTTTCTGGATGTTTGGGGAGGTTGTGTCTGCTGCATGTGACCATTCCTGATATGCCTATTTCACTTTTTTTCAATATCTGTGAAGTGTAGCTTACCTAAAAAGAACGAAAACCAAACTATTCCAGAACACCTTCGCAGTTCTAGGAAAATTAACACTATGACGATACTTTACATGGAGTGCAAAGTGTCAGACTGCAAAAGTCTATTTTGCTTACGTTAAATAATACAAATAGTAACGACATCAACTGGGTCACAAAAGTAAATGGAATTATATAATTAAAACACCATCGTCTTTCAAATTTCTTCTTTTTCTTTCTAAAAATACAAAATTGTTTTAATATTTTAACACTATGTTGTATGCAGCATAGATGCCTGGTATCCACATTCTTTGATCAATCGATGGTGTTTGATTGGTTGGTTGAAAAGTCAGAGACCACGCTTGTAAATTCCAGACAAATGCAGCAATATATGTATGAAGATCTTGAGTGCGTTTCTAAAAAAAAGATATATATGCATACCAGGAATCGCCTCACTCACAAAACACAGCCTCCCCAAGCAGCGAAAAAGAAAAAAAGAAGAAGAGAGCATGTTTGTTATAAGTATGTCAATTCAAACAGGACGCCACAAACAATTATCGAAAAAGAGAACTTTTGGCGATACCGCCTTGGAACGGTCAGTGGCAAAACAAATTGCCACTTGGGGTTTAAACCATGATCTAGGGTGCACCAACCTCACACTCTCCCCAACAGGTTCTCGTATCACAAAACAATTATTAGTCTAAGGCGACAAGCCACAGTAGGAGGAATTCGTTGATTAAGAACTTAGCTCGTGAAAGAATGAGTTATAGTTGGATTCCGTATACGACTGTTGTGTTGCCCTCTGCAGGAAGCTGCTTGTGCAACTCCCCCCCCCCCCCCCCCCCCCAGGTAGTTAAACAGTTCTCTTGTGAGACCTTTTCCCAGAGGAGGGCACAACACAGTCCCCTGCAGGTTGGTTGATGTTATGGTAGGGCAACAACAAATTCCGGTGAAGGGTTTTAATTGGACCCTTACGGGACTTAAGTTGGACCCTATACACCGGAATGTCAGAGTTGGGCATCTCTAGCACAACATAGACATCGATGGACCATTTGTCGGCTAGTTTGTTTGTTCCCTGCAGCCCAACTTTCCTGACCAGCATTTGATCTCCCGCTTCAAGTTTGGACTGCTTGACACCCCGATCAGAAGTTAACATATTCTTGGTGGCAATCTTCCCGGCTTCCTCAGCGGCCTTGCGGTAGGCATACTGCAGGCGCTGGTTGAGTTTTGATGCGTATGATTAGTGACTGCTGTCATGCTCTTCATTGGGATCCGTACCCAGAAAAGCATCAACAGGTAGCCGGGGATGACATCCAAACATTAAGTAATATGGGGCGTATCGAGTGGCATCATTTTTCGTTGCGTTATACGCTTGCACCAGGGGTTCTATATAACCCTTCCAATCGGACATCTGGTGATTCTCCAGAGTTCCAAGCATTTTAAGAAGGGTTTGGTTCCACCTCTCTGCTCCACCATTTTCCATAGGATGGTATGGAGTGGTCTTAGACTTCCTTATGCCAGCAATTCTGCACAGCTCCTGAATCGTGCGACTCAGGAAGTTGCGACCTTGGTCATTGTGCAGTTGCTCTGGGAACCCATAGAATCGAAAAAAATTCTTCGTATAGAGCCTTTGCAGTGGTAGATGCTGTCTGGTTTCGGCATGGACTACCCAGCGCGAAACAAGTGAAGTGGTCCACTATACCTGAATATTTTCGATCCCACCTTTATTGGTTTCGAGTTTCAGGAAGTCAAGGGAGATTTGCTCCAAAGGTCTTGAGGTGTGGATGGGAATAAGCTCTGCGAAAGGCCGATTAGCTGGAGTCTTCCTCCAAGTACACCGGTCGCAGTGCTCTACCCACTGGTTTATGTCTTTCTCAAAACCAGGTCAGTAAAATCTTTGCCTGGCCAGCCAAATGGATTTTTCTTTCCCCTGTTGCCCTGCATCATTGTGGATGCCCTGGATAGCAATCCGCCTATGTGACTCTGGAATGACCAGTTGACTGACAGGTAGACCATCCAATGTAGCGGTTCTGTACATCTAGTATCATGTTTAATGACAAGGCGCTTAGCCTCCCTACGTATCTCTGTACAGCTGGTATCTCTTCTGAGTCATTCTTCTTCCCTTCAGAGAACCGTTGCTAATCAGATACACAACTCGTGCTATGGTGGGTCTTTTGCTTGCCATGAGGGCCAATCTATCCCAGCCATGGCCTCAGAAACCGACAATTCCTCACCGGCCACATGAGGAGCAGCAGATTCTGAAACACAACTGGTCACTGGGGCAGAAATAGAGCTGCTTGATAGATTGCCTTGAGCTCATCTTGAAAGATTTCATATTTCGGAGAGTTTTGAGATATTAGTTGGTTTCAATTTCCCAGCCAATATTGATTTGTATATTGTTCAATCACCCCCAACGATTTACTTTCTGCTTTTCTTAAATTTTGCCTTTAATATGCAGGATTTATATTCTAAGATCCCTTGTCAAAATACTATTCTGTTTAGTTCCGCCCATTGTTTTATCGTTTAGGGCAAACTGGGGAGCAGAAGCCGCTGAAAATGGAATGATATTAATCTGAAAATACCGCATTGAAGGTTCTTTTGTCCACCGCCATATGCACATCATAGCAACGTTTGGGATGGTCAAAATTGTGCTGTTTATTGGTGTAAAAATTGATTTTCCATGTTCAGCTGCGTATGGTACACAGATAAAAGAATGGGTTTGCCCTAAACGAGAAAACAATTGGCGGAACTAAACAGAATAGAATTTCGACAGGGGTCTTAGAATATAAATCCTGCATATCACAGACGACGCCAAAGGCAAAATATGAAAAGCAGGAAGTATATTCTTGGGAGTGACTGGACAATATCCAAATCTATATAGGCTGTGATATTGAAACCACCTATCTATAAATTGGCCGAAATAGTAAAAGTAATTTTAGAAGTACTATAAATATAGTATATTAGTAACGTGCTCAACGACCTTCAAAGGACATAACTGATAACAGAACTGATTTATTGCATGGGTAGACTTTTTACAGCCGCCACACGGCATCAACAACGCTACTGTATTATTGAAATAGATGAAAATGGAACTTTGAAAGCCACCGAACACGACAAGTATGAAAATACTGCAGGCTCGGTTTGATTGAACCTTTTCATGGGCAGCAATGGGAATGCATATTACTGCCTACGCCGCCTAGCCCTGAGTTCTCTTCTCATCTATTTAAACATTGTTACAAGTTCTCGAAAAATGAACAAGATATGAAAATAAACCAAGATATTGCAAGGTGGACATCACCGCCTTAAGAAGAAAAATTTGCAACATTGTAATTGAAATCATTTCTTTTATCACATCTCTTATCCTTTTTTTGCTTGTTATTAAACAATTTTCAAAAGAAAATTTAGGTCAAGGAAGTTTCCTTGCTTTTGTGAAGTGATTGCTTTAGTAAGCTGGAGATCATCGGGACATTACGTTAACCAGAGATGGATTTTTATATACTCGTATATATTAAACAAACCATCAAAGTTCTATGTGGTGTTTTTAATTATATGGAATAAAATAAGTCACCGAATTCGACAAATATAAAAATATTACAGGCTTGGTTTGAGTATTGTTTTCTCTGCGTTAATCGTAAATTCCACACAGCCAACAAGTGGATACGAAAAAAGTGCATGGGCTATAAAATGATTGATTTCAAAAAAGACACCACATATAACTAAGTTTAACGTGAAGGAGAACCCGAGGCTTTACCGCCGTGTACCGGTTCGTGGCCGAACAATTTGCCACTAGGCGGTTTAAATCAAATCTAATTTGAGAAGTACACTTATAACAAAAAGTACAATTTTGATCCCAAACTTTGGTGTGCAAATTGGGGTGAACCTGGAACCTTCAATGCCGTATTTAAGATATAATTATGTCAGTCCTTGTCCGGCGGGGAATAGTCATGAGATTTACGAATGGGTTAGCCCTAAATGAGAAAACAGTGTGCGAAACTAAACAGAATAGAATTTAGAGAAGGTACAGATAATTCCAAAGCCATATCATACAAATACGGAGGCAACGCCGTACCGACCATGCAAGAGACAGACACGGTTCATAACTTCCGTATTCCTAATAAAGGATAGTTCAAGTATGCCTTTATACTGCCACCCACAATGATTGACATTCTAAATGGTTCGAAATTATCATATTCCAAGGAAGGTAATTAAAATTGGTAATTGAAATATGCTATGACGTTTTACAGGCTCCATGCAGCATTAACACCTGCTGTAGTGATATATAAAATGTTAACATAACCCAAAACCATACAAATACGGCGGTAGCACATGGCTGACCAAACAAGAGACAGACATAGACAGTACATACCATCCGTTTCCCCAAGGATAGCTCATCATGCCTATAAACTGCCAACCACAATAAATGACATTTTGCATTGTTTGAAATAAGGATATTACCATCAAGGGAGGTAACTAAATATGATACCTGCACTTAAAGGCGGGATTGGGGTCTGAGAAAGATCTTGAGAAGCGAACATGCTGTAAAATATAAAACACATATGATGAGTGATATCACCACGAAAAAAAGAAAAAAAGAAAAAAAATCACAATATTAAAATTAAAATCATCACTTTGTCATAAATTGTTGTAGTCATGAAAAATTCTCAATGGAAAGAGTTAGATCAGGAACGCTTGCTTGCTTTCCTAAATTGTTTGCTTGTTCAGTTTCAGTTCATCAAGTTGAAGTGTAAGAAATAATGTGATGTTTTAATATGATAATGTTATGACTCAATTGCATAGGAATTATTTTGTGTCTCGTAATTGATTGGTCTTTTTGGGGTTAAAGGTAAGGTTATAGGTAGTCTAGATCATCTAGACGTTCTGTCATTGACCAGTGTCACACTTCTCTGACGAACGTGTAGAGACATCGCTTTATAAAAAGTCTGGCCGACAGTTTGCGCTTTTGTATGGTAAATAAATCTAAAATCAATCGCGATTTCTAATGAAATTAGTTAACATTGCTTTAACCGTATGTCTTCTACACTGGGCAAAGTGAAATTTAGGTAATATGATATCGAGCTACAAAATCAGGTATATGGTTTATAAATTGTCATAACACTCTTGTCTTTTCGTAATTTGGATATTTATATATTATTTTAATCTAATCTTAGTATTTCACTGTAAAATGTTTCTCAGGTCGCCATGAGTGTATGCTAAAGAATTTTGAAATAGATGAAAAGGGAACTTTGAAGACCCTCGACAAATATTAAAATACTGCAGGCTCGGTTTGATTGAGCCTGTTCATGGACAGTAATGGAAATGCTTATTACTGCCTATGGGCAGTAATGGAAATGCTGATTACTGCCTATGGGCAGTAATGGAAATGCTTATTACTGCCTATGGGCAGTAATGGAAATGCTTATTACTGCCCATAGGCAGTAATAGAAATGCTTATTACTGCCCACGCCTCCTAGCACCGGGTTAAGCACATCTCGACATTTACACCAATAAACAGTACACTTGTGATCAATCCCAAACGATGGTATGCATTTGAAGTTATCTTAAGAAAATACAAAAATGGCTGTAGCGCAAAGTTTTTCACTTCAGACGTAATTTTGATCCAAAACGGTCCAAATTTAAAGAAATATAATATGATCTTTTAATAAAAGGACACCATTCTAAAACATTTCAAAGGTTGCAATTAAAGATAACTATTGTGCTTGCAACGTATGTATTAACTTTTCTTCAGATCTCGTGGTAACCGCAGAACCCAGCTTACTTGAACACGCCTGCGGGCGCAATAATACAGTTAAAAAAGAGTGTGTGCCGTAGGATATTTCTTTTCGAATGATAGTGCATCAAGCTGGGAGCGAACCCGCACCGTTACCGCGAGAGATTTCCAGCTTAAGACTCGGCAGGGGGCAGTCTTAAACCCAGTTTTCACGAGACAACAACGGCGTTCCATACTAATATCCTAATTACGAGCCTCGTTCCGAAGTGTCTGGTTTTTTACGAACAATGTCTTCAGAAGTAGTGATCGCCTTTGCGAAATCAGAGCGACAGAATGATTGAGACAAGGTTATAAGTTAATCATGTGTGTAAAGTTTAGGGTTTTTATTTGTCTTTAGAGAAATATGATCACTGATGTACATCGTTCACAGGATGTATCATATATCTGGTTTTAAGCAGTATTTTCTTCTTTTCTACACGTTGGGTGGTTATTGCTATGAGGAGTTATTTCCTATGAAATGTACAACAGTGATATTGTGGGTATTGAGTTTTCACATGAGCAACGAGGTAAATTGTATTTCACATGAAATCATGTTTCGAAGTGGATGTATCGTTTTTATCGTGTCTACCTTAAACTACTAAAAATTGAGGTTAAATCTTTACGGGACCAGGATTTATTTTTGTAGTAGGTAACAGTCTTTTCCGTGATTTGATTATTGTCTGACATTCTATAAATAGCGGTCACGTCATCAGGCTAACATAGACCTCTATCATAAGAACGCATAACAATCCTAACCAGGATTTTTTTCTTCATACGCGGAGTTAACAGTCCGCAATGTAGTTACGTCAATTAACGTAGACACATGAATAAATATGATATTTTTGTCGATTTAGTTCAGAAGCGTATCAGATAATCCGTAATATTGAGTTGTATATCCCTTATTTTAAGTCTAATGTCACTTTTGAACACTGTCTTATGTCTGTATGTAAGAGCGAATCTAGAGGCATTCTATAAATAGCTGTCACGTCATCAAATTAACTAGTCCCAATCCCAGTGTACTTTGAGCGAAAGTACACAGGTCAATGTGATGATCACGTGACCGGTGTGTACACAATGATTGTCTGAGGTTTGAGTAGGTTGGTATATTCGGATACTGCTATTTCGTGTGCTTTCGCGGATCATGCGTTGGTTCAGAAAGGTTCTGTGTCCAAGATCATAAAACTAAATCTGGAGTCCAGTCTCAAATCTCAATCAATCATCTGATTGGCGCATTTCAGCAAATCAGATGCTTGATATTTGAGACTGGTCCGATCTTAGTTTTATGACTTTGGGACCTGTCGTTCAGTTGCACGCTACCATTTGCACGTAATTAATGGTGAATGGTCTTTGCTGTTCACACTGCACATCGCGAGATGAGTTAGATGCTGATACGATACTTGTGTATATGTTCTTTTGATGTAATGTTAGGGACATAATGAATAGAAATTAGAGACACTTTTTAATTAAATAGTTTAACAATTGTTAGTTCGATGTTATGCGATAACAGCGTAACGAATGTATTTTACTTGCTCTGTGGTTATTGTTATTGTTCGTTATCTTTCATGAAATAATGTTTAACATTGAGTCCATATGACATATTATTAAATAGGTATTTATTATTGTTTATTTGTTATTTCAGATCTTGTTTGCATGACTGTGTGTTGGAACAAGTTTATTCAGTGTTCTTGACTCCTGGATATAACCGTATGCAATTAAATTGAATAAAAGAAAAAGAGATACGACAGTAATTGTTTTATGAACTTTCCAAAACTCTGTAACGTGATCCTAGGTCCCTATTGAAAGATCATCACTTCCAAACAGACTAGAATCTGCAGCACTGTTGTGCAACTAGGTACGTAAACATTATGCATTGAATCTTTTTAATACCTTTAGAATCGGTATCAAGACTTTTCGACCCATAATTTTCTTTTGGTCTTTTCGACCCCAAGACTTTTCAACCCCAGACTGGATTGTGCAAATAATACGTAACAGTAATAGTACGTAAACATTTAGTGTTCAGTTAGTGAGTTATGCAGTTGTTTATCGAGACTCCTGGTTTAGTGTATTATATTTGGCTTCAGTCACAATTTTTATGAGATGGTTTTGAATTCAGGATACGGAAGGCTGCACGCGTTTTATGGTTAAAAATAATAAAATACGGAAATAATGACTTGTTTATTTAAGACAGTTGCAAACGGCAGCCTGATTGTTTTAAGATTCTACATGTGTTACTAGCATTTAACTAGGTTAGTACTTTTCACAATTTAAATATTGAGATCTCCAAGCCCATATTTTAAGAAGTGTGGATGCTGTATTTAAAAAAGATTATAATCACTGCACACAATTGAACCTTGCATATCACAGGTTCTACAATTAAATGTATATTTAATATCCTTAGAATCGATATCAATATATTTTGTTGGACTTTTCGAACCCAAGACTTTCCAACCCTTGACTTGAAAAATGTTAAGACTTTTCGACCCCAACATATTTACGAATTATTATTGATGCTTTTATGTTATAAGCAGTGATAAAAAGTCGTTGTTGATCAAATATTTAAAACCTTTTCCGCCGTCTTTCCTTTCTCCAAACTACCGCGTCTTTGAACAGCCTCTAAATTACCGCGTCTCATAACGGTGTTGGAGATGTTCCTGATTACAATAAGTAAAGTAACTTATTAGATATGTTGATTTTCCTTATTTTATTTATGATTTATATGCGTCTAAGTTTGCATTTCTATTGAAGATTCAATATATGAAGTGATGTACCCTCTTTGTTGATACTGTTTTCTCAAATGCTAACTCACAATAGAGACGTTTAAATAAATTCTGAAATTTATGTTGTTATTAATCATTATCAACGGTTGGATGTTAATTGAACATTTAACTCTGATATACCGAACTTTTCAAAAATTTCGATTAAATATGATTTCATTTTTTACTTGGGTATATATTTAAATAAAAATGTACATTTAATTTGTATATAAATAAAATATTAGTAAAACAGATTAAAGCTAAATTCGGTAATTTTCAGTCCGGAAAGACTCATTTTTTATGTTGCCGTCCACCCATAATAATTGTTAAATAAACACTATATATTATTCAAATAGGGTCGAAAAGTCTTATGGTCAAAAAGTGGAATTGCCCGGGCCAAAAAGTCTTTGGGGTCGAAATGACTTAGAGTTGAAAAGATGTGACCGAAAAGCCATTAAAATCAACCCTTCATATTCCTTATAAAAAATATTAGTTTCGTGGCGGTGTATTAGACCATAGGACATAAACTATTATTGGTCTGAGTTTTAATGATTTATTGGGTATAATACGTTTGTTTTGACCATGTAGTTTTTTCTTCAAAAATTAGTGTATTACTGGGTGCACTCGACACTTTGCTTCATGAACGCAGAACTTGTGACAAAAAAGTTATTGATGGGGTTTACAGTTTTTGCAGTATTTTTTGAAGCGAAACTATAAGAACATTTTAAGCACTAAACGTCAACCACTAAAGACGAGATTAAAATTGAAAAGTTGAAAGTTGTCTTTCATAGTTAGGACAAGAGCAGCTGCAAGGAGATATCAAACAGCTAAAGTGGATTTGATTGGTTATGTGAAATCCTGTTTTTAAAAAAAAAACACAATCATTTGTACTATAATAAGTCCAGACGAAAATCTAAAAAGGTGATAATTGTTACAAAAGACTATGAACCGCAAGTTAATCAACAGGTTATAAATGTGATGTTTTGTTTATTCACAATATTTCAATGTAAGTCACAAAAAGTTGATAAATATAAGCTTATGCATGAATGAATTAAAATCTTCACACAGAGACTTAAAAATTGTACTAGAATAACAGCTCATTCAATATCTTTCAATTTTTAATTCAAATATTAAACATGTGCATTTAAACATTTCTGGGCCGGTTAATTCACAAATACTCAAAAGCAGCAAAAATAATCTTTAATAAATTAAATTGTTTGTACAAGTTACATTTTACCATTTACAATTTAGCAATTTAGAAATAAAAAATAAATAATTGTATCGATAGTTGATATAAAATACAATCCAAAAGTTGAAATAGCTTTATTTAAAGCTCTGAACTAATTCGAAATATAAGCCAATAATTTATTATTATGTTGTAGCACTGTAAATGCACATTCGGTTTTACTACGATGTCTAATGCATCTTAATACGTTAAAACTAGAAAGGTTAAAAAGTCAATGCAAAAACATGCAAATAAAATATTTTTTTCCGGATTTATAAAATAAGGCGTCGAGATGTCTATAAAAAAATAAGGGGTCAAAATGTCCTAGAGGACGAAGTGGCAGGGGTCGAGATGTCTTAGGGGTCGGAAAGGTAGGGGGTCGAAATGGTTAGGGGTCGATGTTTCCGACAGCCAATTAAGGAATATGATATTCCTAAACGAAGTCCAGAAGCAAATATTTTTCGAAAACACATGTCATTGGTGTAACTGCTAACAGGTATTTCAATAAACATCAATTCGCGCACGAAACTTTCAAACCCAGATAGTCTGCAATAATTGGTCGATTTTTAAAATATAAAATCAAATTATGTTCTCAAAGTAAGATAAACGTTTGACCTGAAATGCATTTGGTGTCTAAGACACAGTTCCATAGCCTTGTATATCTTGTATTGTTTTAAGTTCGAGTTAACACTAGTTTCGTAAGGCTTGCAGTGAAGAATAAATTATATGATCATCTTTATTTTTCCACTTATCGTTGCGTAATCTTTCTTATTTATTTGAGTGGAAAGTGTTTTATTTTGACACCAAAATACGCTCCAGGTCTGTTAATACTAAGTAGTAGGCTACAGGGCCTCGTTAAGCATTGACCATGGATAACATATCCTAGGTGGTTACCTCAGTTTAGCTGAAGCAGCATCGTTTGTGAAAAGAGACCAATGCGAGAGTGGCATTCTTTTCCATCGGTGTGGCATTTGTGAATAGTCCCTGGTCTGACACAATTTTGGCGCTCTTTCCTGCAAGCCCGTCTGTCCTCAGCTGATCACGTCAGTTTCTCATCATCTGTCATAAACTGTTTGGTCAGGATTTCCCTTCACCTTGATCGGTATGCTGAAAGGTCTTCACAAGACCCTGAATCGTTACAGAGAACTTTCATTATCTTTGCACCACAGCTTTGGATGCCAAGTGCATAGGTTCACAGATGACAGCTCTCCGTATAAGATGTCCTTTTGGATTCTCCGTTCATCTATGTGGCGTACAAGCCAGCAACGCCTGAGAATGGTGCACATATTAGGAATTTCCCAGTATGCCAGTTACTACAATTGAAACATTTTCATTGTGCTTCACGCATTAAATATACAGTCCTTGATCAATGGATATTATAACTATAGGTGCTACCTATAACGGGGAAAGCTTGTTTGTAATACCTTTAATAAAAATAACATGTGTTGCACTGTACGGAATTAATGCATTAAGCATGTTATGACTAATCATCAATACGGCCCCTGCGATGCAGCCCAGGGTTTTCTGATGTTTAGGTCAATGACAGTGGACGACATGACCCATAGAGATTCTGTCAGATATGAAATCAAAACAAGGAATACTTTATGGCACATCAAACTAACTTTAAGGCACATTAAACTAATATTTTGTTGTTTTTTCCCCAAAAACTACCAACAAGTATGACCATATACATGTAGCTTGAGGATACTTGCAAATTTATAGAACCAATTCAGGCTTTACTTTCACACCTATTTCACGAACATATAGAACAAGGAACGGTGGTCTGCATGTCATCTTTGATGTTTTTGAAAGAAATTTCATTGTCGTTTTTAATTGGTAACAAAACTGTAATTAAAACAGCAAGGTTTTTTTACATACATTTATTTCGAAATTTATCAAAACAACATATGGAAAACTTCACTGTGCTCATGCTTTAATTTAGCATGTACAAACTGTAGTTTATGATGTTTTTGTGAACATTAGGTCATTTTGCTAATTGATGTACAGTCTAGTTTTCCGCCATTCTGAATGGAAACTTTTGCCAATGTGGGTCTAAAGTCTGCAAATCTAGGCTGTTGTTTTGGGGCATATCGACAATTAGACATATTGTCCATAAAACACTGTACCTAGGTTTTTACATTGTAGATTTTGGAAAATAAAACATAACATGTTTAGTTCAAAACTAATGAGGTTGAAAAAAATAACTGCCATCTCCAGGGACCTGCAAAGATTTGTAATAAGTGCCTGCTATATCAATATTGCTGAAACTGCCTCAAGTTTATCCAGTTTTAAAAACATTTCCTGATTAGCTACAATTTGTTTTGTTTGAAATTTGTTTACATGATTGTGTTGTGTTTGTAAGTGTGTGTCTCTAGGATAATAGTTTATGTATATTTTGTTGCAGATTGGGTTGTATTAACACATTCAAGAGTGTTTGTATTTAATTCTGTTGATTACATTTTTTTCATAATATTGGTTTGTGTGTGTGTGTGGTTCGCATATACTGGAATCGTTTTTGTGAAATTATGGTTTCATTACATTTTTTGTTGACAGTTCCACATTTACTGCTTGCTGTACAATGATGATGAATTTTATTAACAATCTTTGAATGTAAATGGTCAGTTATGTGGTCAAATGAACAAATGTTATCTGTGTTTTTCTCTGTTGAATGTTTAAATTAAATTTAATTCACAATTGTTTTTCCTTTTTAAAATTTTAATAAATTGATTACAATTAAAACAACTGAATATTTGTCAGTTATTACTTATATTTAATTAATTGAAAAAATGTAATTTATTATAGTTAATTACATTAAGACTGTATTTTGACCCATGTTTGCCAAATACATGAGATTTTTTTTTATTAAATCAAGGAAAGGACTTCTAACATATTGACTGACAGTTTCTGAATCTCCTTAATTATTTATCACGGTACATGTCTTACATTTTGTAGACTGTCGTCTTTTATTTTTATAAACTCTGCGAGAGTCTAACATTTGGACCGCGATCTGTGTTTTAAACATTGACGTAACGTTCGTACTCCGTTCTTTAGCGATACCGGAAGTATCCCGAAGTGCAATATTCAATATGTCTCCATGAAGTGGGACAATCTCCATACAGAGTTGTCGTTCCTTGCAGACTCTTATTAAAGCGAGTTAAGGAGCGACAACTCTGGATAGAGATTGGAAGTGGGAACCGAAAAAATTGTCGGACGGGTATATATTTTCATTTTTGAAATTGATCATTTTCAATAATTACACGCTGCATACACATTATCTATAGGCGGGCAAAGCCCGCAAAGCGCCCTTCGGGCGCTTTGCTTGGTTTTACCCGTATAAAATGGTTAGCTCAATTGGTTGCGTCGCAGGAATTGAAGGGCTAGGCGCTGTCGCCGTGACGGTGCGGGTTCGCATCCAGCTAGAGGCACTATCATTAGAAACTCATTTTAGTGAAATAAAGAGGAAATATAGAGAAAAAGAATGTCATATGGTTCTTAAAAAGAAAAACATTTATATTTTAGAAGAAAATGGAAGAGCAATGTTTTGACAGAGTCCAGCCGGTTAGGCAACCCCAAGATGAGCTTTCCGGTGAATTAATAGATGACATTGAAGGATTGTATGCAGGTGAGTCCGTTTTGTCAAACAAATAGAAAAGATTTGGATTATCTCGTCTAAAACTGAATTACTCGCTCCAATCTCCGTCCCCAACCGACCACATTTACTTGTGTAACCTTTGTATGTTTCCATCTATTCCACACATGAACAGGAGCTCGCATATTGTGTTTGCTTATAAGTTTCATGTTTGTCAACGTTGATGCTTTGTTCATAAATAAAGCCTCCAGAAACTGTTTTAAACTAGTAAAATCACATATGGCAAATCAGTATGGCAAAGTCTGATGTTGACAGGAACTTTTACATTAACCATAAAGACCCAATGAAAGTTGTCCAGATCCAATTGTATGTTTACTTTAAAAAAGTTGTTTTTCGTGCTCTTCTTTTACTTTATCCCGACATATATCAGAACTTTTTCCATCATAACTGCCTGTATGTACGTCATCAAATCAAGTTCATCATTGTTCCTTGGTTACTTTGCAATATGAATCAATATAAATGAAAAAAGTGAAATTTGCATATCAGGAATGGTCCCGTCCAGGAGACAAAGCCTCCCCACACAGCCAAAAAGCAGAGAGGAAAAAAGAACATGGTATAACAATAATCAGTTTCAAAATGGACTCCAAAACAATTAACGAAAGTGAGAACCCGAGGGGTTACCGCCTTGGAACGGTCAAAGCAAACAATTTGCCACTGGGGGTTTAAACCAGGTTCTAGGATGCACCAACCTCACACTTGCCCCAACAGGTTCTCGTATTACAAAACAAGTATAAGTTATCCTGGTGAAATAACTCCAACCCACCCATTGGCTCAACAATGTTGCATGCAAAAGCACACAAACATATAAAACATAAGAAGCACAAAGCATTGCAAAGCCAAAAGGCGGGTACTCAATGATATTACCGAGACCAGAGCTCCTGGAGTAAAATAAGCAAGAACGCGATGACAGGGATAAAAGAAACAAATCGAGCTTCTAGGTTCTTATAAGAAAAGATTTCCCATAAACCGCCATAAACTCTTAAACCCCTGCCACCGTCGGGCAACCAAAGTGGTAAGCATAATGATCAACTGTAGATGGGTTTATCACCAGGCCTGCAGAGCTCTGTAAAATATCATGTTGGTAACGTTTTTTGAAAGGGATCATACATTTGTGCTAGCACCATTTTAGTATATTCATTTGATACTGGACTTGAAGAAACCAGCAGAATCACCATCATTTTACTTTAGTTGATATGATGCCACTGCCCTTCTTGATATTCATCTAATGCTATTTCAAATTCATATGTATGAGCAAATAAAATAATGTTTTGTGGATGTTGGATTCTTCCAGATTATGGACCTCCAGTGTATGAACACTATAGTGATGTTCAGACTGTGGACAAAAGAATAAGATGTTTAGATAGTTCGGAAAACCTTCAAGATTCAGCAAAAGAAGACTTCTATGATCGTAATAAAGTACGAATCATTGAGGAAAAGCCTAAACAAAATGTAAGTCTCTACGACCCCAAACTAGAGAAATGTTTAGATTATTCAACCGCAAAAATATTTAGACCTTATTGTTGATGCTTTGATGTAATACACATGGTTTATAAAATAGAAGTATATTACATTTCTTCATAAAAAGATATTTGTTATTAATATTATTTAAAAAAAAAGAATTAAAGTATTCTTTTCTTAGCAGATACATCCGTACATTATATCTGAATATTTTGATAATAATGATGATGAGGTTATAATTGTTGTTTTTATTTAGACAATATAAACAATCATTTGAGCTTGCAAAATATATTTCCTATGTCATTAACTCGAAACATTGTAGAGTCAAGTTACCAATGCTCGGCCAGTCCAATGCTCGGCCAGTTTTGTTTACATTAGTCGTTTCTCCAATAAAAATGTGAAATCGAAAGTAAATTGTTTGTTTTTTGTTTAGCCCAACATTGCATTGTAGAAAGAAAACATGACATTGTAGAAAGAATGCAAGGTTTGTATCATCAAAGCGCTTGAATGCCGACAGCAGATAATAGCGGTCAGGAATGACAGATAAATTGTCAACTAAAAACATATTTCTTTTAAATAAAAACATAATGTTCATTTGAGCAGGTGCGTATCTTTGTAAAAACATGTTATCTTTAGTCTCCCTTTAAAAAGTTATGAAAGAATAACATAGCTTTTATAAATGCCGTCTTAACCAACACCCCACCCACTCCCGAATACACTGGGTGAAAATCTGAACCGCACCACGATAATACTAGGATAAACATTGTTTTCTGACAAATGACTCAACAAGTTTTTCTTATTAAAGACTGTTCTATCTTTCAAGTTAATCAGTTTTACTTTTTGACTGGTTATTTTGACAATGTTTGAACCTTCTTTATTATCGTACTTTCCGCGGTGATGAAATAAGAAAACAACATCAGGAAAGGTGGTTACATATCTAAAGAGCAAGAAAAAAACACTTATTGTTTTTAAGTTTTTGAATTGTTATATTATTTAAGATATTTAAACATAATTCTAATATTTTATAACATTATATTCCAAAAATAACCATAAATTGGCTGTTAAACTACCTGGCCGAGCATTGGACCAAATCTACTGAAATTTAGTTGTGTTGAACCTGTTTAAAACGGCGCCGATTTTACCCATTAACTGACGTCATCCAAGCGCTTACATGTATGACCTAATTTTGTTAATACATGCTGACTACATAACAATATTAAATATTTAAGGATAATCGGTAGATAAAATATTTGCAAAGAAAACATTATGAAACTGGCCGAGCATAGGTTTTTAACGTAGAATGATAAATGAATACAGGGGTAAGACAAATTGATATTGAGCGAAAACGAAACTAGTAAGGTTTACTTTTCTGAATATCAATCAATTAAAAACATATATATATAAATATATAATTTTTAATCAAAAGAGTAGAAAAAATGCAAAATTAATATTGCATTTTTTCAATGAAACCGCGATTTCTTTTAGTAGAACACGATGCCGTTTTGTCTCTGAAAACTGACGAAAAAGACGCATTAAATTTGTATAAAGTAAGCCACGGATAAGAAAATTATATGTACATGAAGTCATCTGTAAACCGCACTAGGTGATAAAATTTCGCAGCAACCAACTTAAAAGTAACTTTAAAATATCGGCTTTTGTCGCTCGAACGCGGAAAATTTGACAGAAGTCTGAAAAATGATGCCAGTGGTATTAAAGGCATGTAGTTTCAAAACGGCTAAGAATACTACAAAAACCTAAGCACTTACTTAAATCAGGGATATGGATGTGTATGCGAAATTTCGTGAGGAAACTCGAAAAATGGGGCTTGTTCCACCTTAATGGAATATGATGTACGATAGAGCCGGCGATGATCGATAAATATAGATATTTTTTTAATTTTCATTATGATACTACATTTGGTATTAATGAAGTATCATTAAGTCACATTTTACAGATGTTTAGGTAACTTTCGTTTAAAATATTTAAAAAGTGGAATAGGCATATCAGTAATAGCCAGACAGACAAACAGAATCATTTACATTTTAGAACACAATGGTAAAGTCGTTTGACGAAAATTATGATGATGATAAAGATGCTATGCTGCTAAGTGATTTAAAAGAAGTGTTGCCAGGTAAGTTGTCAGTTAAATCATCTTATCAAATAAGCAGATACATAGGGTAATCAGGTTTTAAACTAATTTTCGTCAATGTTTGTGTGGGAAAAAATTCCTCCGATTTTGAAACTAGAAATTATCTATTATGCTGATGATCTAGTCACAGTATGTTCTATGATCCGAAACATTTTAAAATTACGCTTTAGAATTTACCGATTACGAGACAACAAACTATTGACTTGGGAAAACATTGTATTACCTCATTCATTCCCTTAGTCTTGATTCCATGGTATATATATCTCATCGTCCTTCAGGTAAGTCCTCTGGAATCGCAGCATTACTTCCTTTGATCATCAGAATTCTTATGTTGCATCATACTTTTATGGCCTTTAATCTTCATCTGATATAAGGTCGTGACTATTTTTATTCTTATAAATTCTGGTCGAATTATTCATCTTCCTTTTCTTAGACACCATGGTCTTAGATAATCCTTGTCAAATTATTCATCTTCCTTTTCTTGGACACCATGGCCCTAAAAATCCTGGTCGAATTATTGATCTTCCTTTTCCTAGACAACATGGACTTAGAAAAAAAAACTGGTGGAATTATTAACCTTTCATTTCTTAGACGCGATGGTCTTAGAAAATCCTGGTCGAATTATTTATCTCCTTTTCCTTAGACACTATAGTCTTAGAAAATTTTGGTTCGAATAATTCGTCTTCCTTTTATTAGACACCGAGGTCTTTAAAAATCCTTATCGAATTATTCATCTTCTTTCTAAGACATCATGGTCTGAGAAAATCCTGGTCAAAATAGTCATTTATCTTTTGTTATAAACCATGGTCTTAGAACAAACATGGACGGATTATTCATCGTCTTTTTAGACATCATGGTCTTAGAACTGTGTTCTTGCACTGTAGAACTGTCGAAATTCTTGTTTATTAAAGCGTGTTAAAGCAGATAGTTAGGATTTTTTTATAATTATTTGAAAATGGATCAGAAAAAGCAGACACTTGACATGTTTTGTTTAGGAGAATGTTTTTCTGGACCATATTTTCCTTAGTATGTGTATTGTTTAATACGGATAAATTCTCATAAAATATTTTCTTAACAAATGTAGGTTTTTCTCCTTAATATTTTGTAAACTGTATCAGTTCGAGAAAATAAGATTTCCAGCCTCGTAAATATGCAAGTAGCAGCCATCATTTTATTTCTCTCATTTTTTTCTCCTGGATCTTCATTTTATAACTTAACAATGTTCTTATCTCATAATATCTGAATGAGATAATGGCCCACGATCATAAACGTAAGACAAGTCTCTAAACAACGATATAGCTGGTATTTTTGAAGACCGATCTCCATTTTAACCAATCAGAAACATGTGTTGTGTGACTGACTTCCAGTCTTGAGTTTATCATGAGCTAATACTGGTCTTGTTGGATTATTACAGGTGAAGAATTTCTGACTGCTGATGATGAGGGAATAATTCAACACGTGCTAAATGATTTGGAAAAACTTCCAAATGAAGCAAAAGAAGACTTCATTGATGGAAAAACATTGCCTGAAAGTGACGAGGACAAATTGTCTGCCTTGAATATTACCCTGACGCCAGCACCACAGTTACCCTGGCCAACTTTTTACGACGAAAAGGATGAAGTGAGTTGCAGTGTTCCTACTGAAAATGTATCAGATAACAGAGATGATGCTTCTCACAAGAAGACACATGGAATAATGGGAGTACCACCACTTGCTATAAGTGATGGGAACGTTAAGAGAAATCTGTCCGCAGAAAAAGGTATGATTGATTTAAAACAACAATAATATGAAAACAATTTTGAAATAAGTCTGTCAAGTAATGCAATTAAACAACTTGCTCCGACTTTCAGACAACAAATAATAACACCATCTGTTAAACATACAAGTGTCTGTTTTACAGTGAATTTCTTCTGAAATGCCAAAAGAAACCCATCAGAACTCGTAAACGTGTACATGCTCGTTCAAACACGGGTTCACCTTCTTGGAAGCGGCCACCTTAATAGGTCCTCGAGAAAAAACTATGTCCAGGTTTTCAACATCTTCCCGAAATGTTTTCTGAACAATTATTTGTTATTAATGTTATTTCAAATAACAAACAAAGACTTAAAGAATTCTTTTCTTAGCAGATATATCCGTAGATTATTTGATAATAATGAGGTCGATGTTATAATTGTTGATTTTATGTCTAATTGCTGCTGTTTGACTGTGATTAAACAAATATGATAATGTCGATGATAAATTGGTGATGGTGGTGATGGTGATGATGATAAATGGGTGATGATAGTGATGGTGACGATGATGATGATGATGATGATGATGATGATATTTTTATATTTTTGCCATTTTGTTTAAAATGGTTAAAAAATTTCTTTAAAATGATTTTGAAATAGTGTTAAATTGTTATTTACAACTTTCTCATAAACGTGTTAAGACTGTTTAAACAATGATATTAGATTGAACATGCATCCAAGTCAATATCTGGAGGCAAGTATAACATCGAGGTCCCTGTTTAATAAATGACACGTGATTATTGTATAGTTGAGTCAGAGAGTCTTTGTCCCGAAATAAACAGGAAATGTGCGAAATGTGCAGTATATTACCAATTACGTTTGCTGAACAACTTTAAATTACAATGTACGTTTTTACATACAGATCCAGATAGTTCGACTGTAAATCCAAGTGTTCCGGAGAAGCCATTGGATGCTTCACTTCACAGCCAGATCAATGTTTCTACTGACAACGGGTCTAATGTAACACGAGATGGAACCACAAACATCACCGTTAAAAGCGACAGGTAAAGACAATATACCGGTATAAGAAAACAAAAAGCTTAATCAGTACTGTTATCAGTTTAGTCATTTGAAGGTCGTTGAGCAAGGTATTTATGTACCATGTTAATAGTAATTCTAAAATAACTTCGTTTTAATATTTCGGCCAGTTTAAAGATGGGTGGTTTCATTATCCCAGCCAATATAGATTCGGATATTGTTCAAATCAACAAGGATATATTTTCGCTTTTAAAATTTTGCCTTTGGCGTTTGCTATATATGCAGGATTTATATTCTCAGATCCCCTGTCTAAATTTAATCCTGTTTAGTTCCGCCTATAGTTTTCTCGTTTAGGGCAAACCCATACTTTTATCTGGCGACCATACGCTGTTGAACATGTAACGCTATTAATCTGAAGGTTCCATGTTCACCATCGTATGCATACTTTGGGATGGATCGAAATTACACTGTTTATTGGTGTAATTATTGAGTTGCGCTCAAACCCGGGGCTAGTCGGCGTTGGCAGTAATATGCAATTCAATTACTGCCCATGAACAAGCTCAATCAAACCGAGCCTGCAATATTTTCATATTTGTCGTGTTTAGTGGCTTTCAAAGTTCCCATTCTGTCTATTTAAAAATTACACTAAAATTGCAAATTTGAACTGTTAATTTCTCTCAATATAGGAATCATTTATCTATGGTTATTTTAGATCCATTGGAGATCCTGCACTCACCGACACGGCCAAAGATGATGTAAGAGAAGTTATTTACGAAGATATAGAAAAGAGAAGAACACGTAAACGACAGAAAGTCACAAACGAAGTTATAGAAGATGGCAGAACAAATAAACGACCGAAAGTCACAAACAATGTTAAAGAAGAGGACAGCACTCGTAAACGACCGGAAGTCAATAACCACGATAACGATTACAGCCCTCGTAAACGACTAAAAGTCACTAACACAGTAAAAGAAGAGTGCAGCCCTCGTAAACGACCGAAGGTCACAAACATAGTTGAGGAAGAGGAAAGCCCTCGTAAACAACCGAAGGTCACAAACAAAGTTAAGGAAGAGTTCAGCCCTCGTAAACAACCGAAGGTCACAAACATAGTTAAGGAAGATGACAGTCCTCGTAAACAACCGAAGGTCACAAACAAAGTTAAAGAAGAGAGCCGCCCTCGTAAACAACCGAAGGTCACAAACATAGTTAAGGAAGATGACAGTCCTCGTAAACAACCGAAGGTCACAAACAAAGTTAAAGAAGAGAGCCGCCCTCGTAAACGACCGAAGGTCACAAACATAGTTAAAGAAGAGTGCAACTCTCTTAAACGACCGAAAGTCACTTACAAAGTTAAAGACGAGGGCAGCACTCGTAAACGACCGGAAGTCAATAACCACGATAACGAAGAGTACAGCCCTCGTAAACGACTAAAAGTCACTAACACAGTAAAAGAAGAGTGCAGCCCTCGTAAACGACCGAAGGTCACAAACATAGTTGAGGAAGAGGAAAGCCCTCGTAAACAACCGGAGGTCACAAACAAAGTTAAGGAAGAGTTCAGCCCTCGTAAACAACCGAAGGTCACAAAAATAGTTAAGGAAGATGACAGTCCTCGTAAACAACCGAAGGTCACAAACAAAGTTAAAGAAGAGAGCCGCCCTCGTAAACAACCGAAGGTCACAAACATAGTTAAGGAAGATGACAGTCCTCGTAAACAACCGAAGGTCACAAACAAAGTTAAAGAAGAGAGCCGCCCTCGTAAACAACCGAAGGTCACAAACATAGTTAAGGAAGATGACAGTCCTCGTAAACAACCGAAGGTCACAAACAAAGTTAAAGAAGAGAGCCGCCCTCGTAAACGACCGAAGGTCACAAACATAGTTAAAGAAGAGTGCAACTCTCGTAAACGACCGAAAGTCACTTACAAAGTTATAGACGAGGGCAGCACTCGTAAACGACCGAAGCTAGTGTCCTCTGATGGATTTTCATACACTAGGTTTAAGGTAAATAAAGCTCATATAAAATAAATAGACATAAAATATTTGCTCAATTCTAAAAACTCCCTAGCCAAAACAGAACCATCGTATTTCATTCATTTTCAGACACAGAAGAATGGAAAGACCGTGTGGCGTTGTAGTGTTCGGCGTAAAGGGCTGATGTGCTACGCCAGCGTATCGCAGACAGACGATGTCTTCTCCCGCGGTGTTACCCAACATATTCATCCAGCCGATCCCAATATTGATAAGAAAGTGCTCATAAAAAGAGACGTGAGTAGCAGTATTAGAAATAATAATTATACACCATGAATAAAAAAGCAACATATGCATATCAGGAATAGCCACACTCAAAAAACACAGCCTCCCCACGCAGCGAAAAAGAAGAGAGGAAGATAGAGAGAGCGCATGTATTATATATGTATGTCAATTCAAATAGGACGCCACAAACAATTAATAAACAAGAGAACCTTTGGGGATACCGCCTTGGAACGGTCAGTGGCAAAACAAATTGCCACTGGGGGTTTAAACCAGGTTCTAGGGTGCACCAACCTCACACTTGCCCCAACAGGTTCTCGTATCACAAAACAAGTACAAATTGTCTTGGTGAACAAAAATATAATTACAAAAATATTGAAATCGATGAAAAGGGAACTTTGAAAGCCACCGAACACGAATATTTACACTTATATATATATATATATATATTTATTTATTATAAACAGTACAATTTAGATCCATCCCAAACGATGGTATGCATATGACGGTGAACACGGAGCCATCAATTAGGTATTCCATTTTCAGCGGCTTATGGTCCCCAGATAAAAGAATGGGGTTTCCCTAAACGAGAATATATTATTTCCAAATACCTTTTATTTGCTATTTCGTCTTGTTTTAGCTGAAACGGGAAGCTGCAGGAGATGTTCATGAGTCGGCGAGTTTGCTAGCGAAGAACAAACTGGAAAAGGTGTTTAAGAAGGATGACTGTAACCGACCACGCCCCGAAACGCTTGCCAGAATAATCAACAGAGCAAGACAAAAGTTGCAACAAAAAGAGAATTAGAGGTGAGAGTCCCTTCAGCTATTAAATAGTATTTCGCTACGTGTGATATGTAGCATTTATTTTGATAAACAACATTGAATGAAATCATAATTGTTAAACAAATTTTTTTAATTTAATTAATAATAATTCTCATGTGAACACACAGTACATAAAAAGGTGAAATATGCATATCAGGGATCGCCACATTCAGAAAAAAACAGCCTCCCCACACAGTCAAGAAGAAGAGAGAGGGAGAGAGCATGGTTAATGAAATGATCAGTTTTAAAAAAAGACACCACTAACAATTAACAAAAATGAGAACCCGAGGGGTTACCGCCTTGGAACGGTCAGTGGCAAATCAAATTGCCACCGGGGGTTTAAACCAGGCTCTAGGGTGCACCAACCTCACACTTGCCCCGACAGGTTCTCATAACACAAAACAAGTACAAGTTGTCTTGGTGAAAAAACTCCAACCCACCCATCGGCTCAACAATGTTGCATGCAAAAGCACAGACATATAAAACATAAGAAGCTTATATCAGTGCAAAGCCAAAGGGCGGGTACTCAATGATCTTACCGAGACCAGAGCTCCTGGAGTAAAATCAGCAAGAACACGATGACAGGGATAAAAGAAACAAATCGAGCTTCTAGGTTCTTTTAAGAAAAGATTTCCCTCATAAACTTTCATAAACTCTTACACCCCTGCCACCGTCGTGCAACCAAAGAGGTAAGCATAATGATCAACTGTAGAAGGGTTAATCACCAGGCCTGCAGAGCGCTGTAAAATATCATGTTGGTAACCTTTCTTTTTAAATTTACAGATGGTTATTACGAATAACCGGGAGAAATTAACATTCCCTTTTATCTTCTTGAGTTTATAAATTTAATCTCCATAAAAAACTTGCTGTGAAATACCTTGTTGCAAAAGATATTTTACACTGCACCTGTATCGGGTATCGGCGATAAAACTTGCAAAAGGTTTTCCTTAATTTGTGATACCGATAACCTTGTTTTAAAAGTTTTTTCTGTAATGCAAAGATTACGTTCATTGAAATCATTAACATCGTTGCAAGCTCTTGAAAAGCGAATAAGCTGTGAGATATAAACCCCATAAGATGTTGCACGGGGAACATCGCCGTCTAAAAACGGAAAATTTACTATACTAAAATTAAAGGATTTAATAA
Source organism: Corbicula japonica (assembly GCA_038501625.1). NCBI lineage: Eukaryota > Metazoa > Mollusca > Bivalvia > Venerida > Cyrenidae > Corbicula > Corbicula japonica. The sequence goes on from JAZAYU010001030.1 coordinate 31,055, forward strand.
AGGACTTCTTGGTAGGAAACGTCCGTTTTGGAGAGGAACGGTAATCTCCTGTATGCCACAAATGAGTTTATGCTTCTCAAACAGGCCTGTAGACGGTATCTGAATGGCACGTTCCGGGTGGTGAACAAGCCGTTCTCCCAGCAATAATTCTATGTATTTCAATACTTATAGGTTGGCATCGCAGGCTGAACAAAAAGACAGGAAGGGATAAGCTCCAGGTCAATGAACTTTTATCTTTACTGATGAAGTCATCAAAACTTAAGAGTACCATCACACAGCTAGTGTCAGAATCCGCTGTTGGAAGAGAAGTAAATGCAAGAAAATGAACAAAATACTATTTAAACATTCTTTTTCATATTTAATCATCTGAGTGACTTTGCTCATCCCTCACTTTTTATCATGTATACATGGTACATCATTATTATCTTAATTACCAGACACAATTTGCAATCATCAAAATTAGCACCTAATGTTTTTATTGTGACTCATCTCTTGTCGGATTTTTGTTTGATTTTGTAAATTGAGTACAATGTAGTTACATCCAAATGCGTTTGTTGATTGGAAGTTTCAAAACTGAATTCAAATCTGATTGGAGAAATTTGCTGTTATTCATCCTTTCTACTGAATAAACTGCGTTTCTCACAAATATCCCATTCTAAACAAAGTTTACTTAAACATCCATCAACATATATCGCATTATTCATTGCATCAAAAATGCCGCCTGCTGCTATGTCCGTCGGATATATTTCTAAGATTTTTTCACGAGTTACATGTTATTTATGAAAGCTCGTTTAGTTGAATGGTTTCAAAAGTAGATGCTCGATATGGATTGATTTAATGTCATGAAAAAATGTTTGTTTCCGGTAAATGTGTTGTTAATCTTCTCGATTAATAAATTATGAAAGGCAGTCTGGCATGTTCATACCCTAGGTTACCGATCGTAAGATTCTGAAGCGGATTTTTTTCTTTACATTAAAGAAAGGTTTCGAGAACTCGAGTACTCGATCTGGACAAGATCCGAGTACCCGAGTACTGGTTTTGCTACTCGTTCCCATCCCTTGTAATAATACCTGTCTGTGGATTTGATATCATGTATTTGTATTTGTTATATATATGCTTTCTCCTCTCTTTTTTTCTCTTGTGCCTTTATGTGCCATCTGTTTAGTATTGTTTAAATCATTGTTAGACGTTTCTATTATCTGAATGTGCTCTTCATACACGCTGGAAACAAAGACTACCATTATCATAATTCACTGATAAAGCATTTCGATCCTTGGTGTTTGTGAATTATGTCTGAGAAAATCAAAACTGTAAACTTTTTATATTTCATCGTAAGAATTGTGTTGTTGAAATCATTCAGAGGTTATTCTTAGTTTCCATTTTTCTCTTTTATGATAAGAATATACTAGATGAAAAATCTTCATTGTTGTATAAGTCACACATTTATGTTAAGAACACTACAATGACATAAGTTCTTGTTGGTCACATTTTGTTAACAGTTGTTTCTTAGATAGATATTGATTTACCTTTTCGTCTTTGACTTGCATTTTATAATGTTAATATTACAAATTGGGAAAGTCTTATGTGAGTTATCCTAGATTTCGTGCAAGTAATGGTCAACACTTGAATCATATTGTTTTGTTTGAACAATCATCAATAGAGAGAAAAATTTAAAACCTTATCAATCAATTTTTCTTCTAATAATCAAGAAGGCGAATGATCTGATATTGAGTCTTCGCTGAAGTGATACTAAATTCATTTTGTAAAAACAATCAATACGCATTTAGAGGACTTTGAATAATTGACAAAATAATTCCTTGTTAACGCTTTCTTAGAATAGCGAAGCAACGAAACTTGCAAAAATTGTATGTTACCGATGATAAATTAGAACTTTGGGCGAGTGTAAAGTTTTCTTTTTGTTTTTTTGTTTATTTGATTGTTTGTTTGTCACATATGTTATGTTTGATTGGTGTATGCTTTTGGTACTGTAATAAGTAATAAAGAAATAGGAAAAATAGCAAACTTACAGAAAATTTTAATAAACCAGGTATGCTACTCTTACTTGATTTTGCTACTACTTTTGATTCATTATCATGGAGTTTCATGAATAAGGTTTTAGATTTAATTTTGGAAGTGACTTTCAAAAATGAATAAATGATTTTTTTTCTAAAAATATTCAGTCAAGAGATATTATAAATGGTCACTTATCAGAATGTTTTTTGTTCACCTAGGCTGCCGCCATGGAGATCCCCTATCCCCTTACCTTTTCATTCTTTGTGCCGAAATTTTATCAATATTGATAAAACACGAGACTAATGATACAGGAATTAGTGTTAGTGAGTCTGAATTTCTTATTTCCCAATATGCAGATGATATAACATAGATGCTAGATGTGTCAGATAAATCTCTCTTATACACTATTAAGCTACTAAAATTTTATGCTGGTTTAGAGTTAAATGTAGACAAAACAAGGGCAGTTTGGATTGGATCTTTGAAAAATAGTTATCATGTGATTTGTCAATATGAGATAAATTTTTATAAAATGAGAAAAAGAATATAATTACTTGGAGTAAACTTCTCTGTCATTCTTAAAAATATTGTTAAAATGAATTATTGTGCAAAAATTGAAGAAATAAAAAATATTTTTCTGGCTTGGTCCTAAAGAATAATTTCAAAAATAGGTTAACATATTGTCATTAAAACTTTAGTATTATCAAAACTAAATCATCTTATTATTGTACTATCAAATCCCAAAATTGAAACAATGAAATACATTCAAAACTTGCTTTTTTAATTCTTTTGGAATGGAGCCCTTGATAAGATAAAACGAAACGTAATAACAAATAACTTTGAACATGGGGAATAAGAATGATTGACCTGACAAAATTCATGACAGCATTGAAGATAACTTGGCTTAGGAGGTTAAGTTGCAATTCTTCAGAATATTTACAATTGGTAACAATTTTTTCTCCTATCTTTTCATCACATGCAAAGTATTGAGGAGAATTTGTCAATAAAAGAATTAAGTACAGTGACTTTTGGAAAGACTTTTGGCAGAGTTAATCGACCGTGACAAAAGAACTTAAGCCAACCACCTGGAATGAATTTCTCGCTACACCTATTTGGTTTAACGATAATGTTAAAATTTGAGGCAAATCATTTTGTGATAAAAGATTCGTCGAAAAATGAATCATTTTATTAAACGACTTGTTCCATAAAAATTGAAGATTCCTTACTTTTGCTAAATTTTAAAATCAGTATGCTGTACAAACACATTTTTTACAATTTAATAACATTATACATTCAGTTCGAGAATATTTAGACTCGTTTGACATTGAACACGAACTCGTCAATAGTTTTCAACCTTTTCAGCCACTAAATATTAGTTTTTTAAATAAATGTAAGAAAGGATGTAGGCATATTTACGATATTCTTCTCCTGTCAAATGTATCAGTACCAGGGTCCAGAAGAAAATGGGACATAATATTTAATCTCAATAATACAGATTGGATGTATATTTACAAACTTCTATTTAAAAGCACTAAAGATCCTAAACTACAATAGATACAATATATAATTTTATATAGAATATTTGGTACGAATCGTCTTTTATTTATAATAGGTCTCAAAACAACGACAATTGCAGCTTTTAGTACGTTTCTGAAACATTAACACATGTATTTTGGGAATGTGAAGTTACACAAAAGTTTAAACAAAATGTCAAAATTTTGCTCAGCAGAACCTGTTATTTGGCAGAGTTAGATTGGACTAAACTGGATTTTATTTTGGGAAGTAGATATATCTGAACTACCTTAGCAAAACTCCATATTTACAAAAGTAAAATGAATTCAGGCTTACCAAATGTTAAATTTTTTCAAAAGCAATTGATACTTTTAATAAAGGCAGAAAAATATACAATGCGGAGAAAAATTTTATTGTAAAAAAATCTGGGAAACTTTCTCGGTGCTGTGTGTGGACAATGGACATTGATTTTTTATTTGTGATTACTGTTGGCTGTATGGCTGATATTTCCCCCTCTCTTTCTGATATTATGTTTGCCTTATTATCATCTGTTTTTATTGATGTTAAGATTTTTTGTTGTTTTTTTCCTTCTTAAAATCTAAGTTTTTACGACAAACACCTATTGAGAATAAAATCACGAATGCTCTTAGGAAGTTTTTATTGGTCACAATGTCATATTTAATTGTTTGATGAATAGAATTAAACCTGAGTATACTAAACATACTATATCTGATCTGTGTTAAGAACACTTTGCATTCTATGTTCACACTTTTAAATGCCTGCATATTGTGTATGAGCATGCTTTTCTTGAATAAAATTTAAAAAAAAAACAAACTTGTCTCCTTATTGCCTTAGTGATTTTAAAACAAGTTTTAAGGTTTTCCTAACGATCCTTTTCAAAATCTAATGAATTAAAAAATCAACTGTCAGAATGATCGTTAATCAATTGCCCGTCCGACGTGCTTAACACCTTAACTGTTTTCGTCTGACATGACTTGGTGAATAACATTCTTAAGCAATATCTTTGGATTGACCCATTATGAAGAATGAAAATCAAACTATGCCAGAACATCTTTACAGAACTCCGGGAAATTATGACGATCTCAAATAACTCCCCAAAAAACTACAACTATGACCAAAGACTCGATATTTCACATGGATCATATGTTTAATGTATTACTTGTATTAGGTTGATACACGACAGGGTAATAAAATTCATGAGACTAAGGTTGGACAAACAGAATATTCTTTAATAGACGAAAAAAGAACTTTAAAAGCAACCGAACACGACAAATATCATAATATTACAGGCTCTGTTTGATTAAGCTTATTCATGAGCGGTAATGGAAGTGCACATTACTGTCCACGCCGCTTAGCTCCGAGATGAGCCTAACCCAATATTTAAAAAACACATAAATACTGTAATCAACGACCTGCAAATGGCTATATAAGAGATAACACTTTAAAGTAAGAAAACAAATGTTACAAAACTCGAAGAAATTCAAAGATGAACGTAGTTTATATCAAAATGTTTACATTCAGAACACCGTCTGGAAAATATTTCTAAAATCTGACTTTTAAAGTCAATACATCCCCGAGTCTGAATACTTTCGGAACATAAATTGCTAATACATGTTTAACAATTATAATATAATTCATGTAGACACATTTCATGTAGACATCATCTTTAAAATTCCATATTTGATATATTTGAATTGTTGTAAATACAAAATTTGTATGTATGTAAGATCCGTATGTAAGATACCTATTCAGGATGGACGATAACCGCATTTCAAAGGAAATTCTCTCAGGCGAGCTCGCCGCCAAAACACGGCCAACCGGTCAACTCGCCCTGCGCAACAATTATGTCTGCAAGATGGATCAAAAGTCATGCAACATCAACCCAGCAGATCTCGAATCATCATTTTTCGACCGCTCTAGCTAGCGTCCAAATGTCAAACCAGCTTCTACCAGGCTAAAGAGAAGAGAGAGAGAGACTCAGCTCGAGATAAAGAAGAGCCACACACATCATAAGACCCAGCCTATCACTTGAAGCAAGTGTGGCAGAAGCTTCAGCTCCCGCATTGACTTATTCAGACATAAACGTCGTTGCTGCCCCACAACTAAGTAAACACTCAGGTGACTCCATGGTTTCTAGAGACAGAAGGATGTCAACAACAACAACTGCTATTTATTGAATAAGTTTTCGTATAACTTTTACATATTACTCAAACGTCCTAGTATTATAAAAGAAAAACATTGCAAAATGTTATACAATTATCTCCAACAATTCAGGCATTTCTTTTCTTATACATATTAGGATATTCTTTCAAATTCTAGAGAGACGGCATTAAGTTATGTTCTCTAAAAAGATTAAACATATATACGACGCAATATTTGTTTTAACGATGTCGATGTAGTAAAAGTTATCCCCAAGTATTGTCACTGGACATTTACACCATATCAATGTCTACCACAACACACATAATCTGGCTGACAATTTAACAATAAATGAAATCTATAGCGCAGCCGTAACCAATTTTAGTCACTTCATTAAAACATCCATGAAAAACTCACGAGGACCGTCCACATGAAAACTGATATCACATATTAATTTCTTATTGCCCTCAAAATATTTTATGCTTGCTGAACATGAGTGCACTCTTATCTTAATTATTATACGAAAACAAAATCGTCTTGGCCTTACATAAGGATTCGGCTAACCATTTGGTTCCTATCGCTTTTAAAATTAATTCTTTCTAAAAATGATAACGTATTATCATTCAGAATGCTCGACTGTTTTCTATTCTGCTACATTTTTTTTTTTGTTTTCTAGCTTTCCTCAGCAAATCCACACATTTTATACCGATTGTTCAGAAACAACCGTCGTGTTAGCACTGAATCTGGAACCGGTCCTATCTGTAAATCTTTCTTGTCCAATATTCACTGACGTTACTGAGCTTCCAAAAAGAAAATCGACTTTTGTCGTCTCGTAAGTTACAGACTTCACGGTATAAGTGTGGCCTTTCTCTTGGCATTGTGGGTACCAAGATATCTGACGTGTTTTGAACAGTGACTAGAAAAAAAAATCAGCAAAATTCGATTGTTGATTTCTCTGTAGGTATCATGATATAATATTCTCGGTATGTCAAATGACAGCAGTGTTCCTTACAACAGAAAACAGATTTAAACCTCTTACTGACGGTTTTGAGGAAGCTTAAACGGAATAGACATTCGACGGGTGGGGTGTCCGGACATAGTGAGCAGATGCCGCCAAAACAACCCCGACTGATAACTCCACAGGAGTTGGAGGGATTAAAAACACAAACTATTGACGAGAAACTGAACGTTTTTTTAGAACAAGTATCTAGCATAGGGTTTTTAAAATACAGAATTGATAATATTGAAGGTACAGTGTTTATGAATGGAGCTAGACACGAGGTCACGGACGAGAGACTCCGACTTCTTGAATATAAACAAGTAGACATAGAGGCCCGCAACAGAGATCCAAATGTTTTGCTGTCCGGTATACTTGAGCTACGAAATGAAAATTGTATTGATCAGGCGATTTCCGTCCTTGAAAAATGAATCTTGATCCTGACTCGTTCGTCATTCTCCGTGCATTTAGGTTGGGTCGTGTCTTTGTACCCCGAGCACCATACACAACCTCTCCTCCACCACGACAAATTATGATCACATTTTTGCAAGCAATTGATGTTGATTTTCTCATGGAAAACACCCACAAACTTAAGGGCACCAAAGTCGGCCTCTCTAGAGACTATCCGAAAGAAATTACGGATGCACGTAAAACTCTCTGGCCACATTTTAAAGAAGCTCGAGAAACCCATGGTGCAAGAAACGTCAAAATGCCCTTTCCGGCGGCTCTCAAAGTCAATGGTCGAATCACAATGAATATGTTTCCCGATTGGTTCGATCCCACGACGTGTGTCAGACAAGATTAAGGAGCATCGTGATCGTATAATGGACGCTTTATCTAAAAGCAATTATCCATCACCACCGCAAAACATGTCAGCTTATCCGCCAGATTCAAACATTAAAGAGGCTCAAACACACAACTTCAAAATGAGCCGCGCTCTACTCCAAACCGTAGTCCACCGATCTCTCCTAATATCTCCAAAACCACATTAACACCGTCTCGTAGCCTATTTAGTGGATCTCCGGAGCGGACATCACGATCCCATGCGGGAGAGGGCCCGCTCTACGAAACTAGTTCCACCCCAACGAATATGCAAGCAAATGCTGAGAATACTTGCAGTCTTGAGAAGTCCATACGTCCGGATAACACATCCAACACATCTAAGATCCGACCGGACGACATTTCATCTGAGCGGCTATCCCGATCCTTGAAAGGAAAGGGCCCGTTCTCTTCCAAAAGAACACAAATCCGCCCTAAGTTCTTGCTTATTTAACTCCAGGTACTCTGATCTCGGTAAGATATTTTAGTACCCGCCCCTTTGGCTTTGCAATGCTATTAGCTTCTTATGTTTTATATGTTTGTGTGCTTTTGTATGCAACATTGAGCAGATGGGTGTGTTGGAGTTATTGCATCAAGACAACGTGTACTTGTTTGTAGAGTTGAGAACCTGTTGGGGCAAGTGTTAGGTTGACGCAGCCCAGAATCTGGTTTAAACTCCCAGTGACAATTTGTTTTGCCACTGACCGTTCCAAGGCGGTAACCCCAAAGGCTTGTCTTTTTTCGTTAATTGTGGTGTCTTATTTGAATTTGATACACTTATAAATACAGGCTCTCTTTTCCTTTCGTCGTTTTCGCTGCGTGGGGAGGATGTGTTTTGTGAGTGTGGAGATTCTTGATATGCATATTTCACTTCTATGATAATTTTCTTTAACAGACCATGACAGATGATAGTTCAGCTCAGCATCGGAAAACGGTAAGCAATATTTATTAAGTAGATTTCGAAAATACTGCAGCATGATGCAAATGTGTTCGAATAAGAAAGAAACAATCAAGTGTGGATTATTTGTTCAACGATATTACATTGGCAACTTTCCGGTCAAGCAAGGCAAGTAAAAGTTAGAAGCTACCAACTCTACATGTGTATGAAAAGGTGAAATATGCATATCAGGAATCGCCACATTCAGAAAAAAACAGCCTCCCCACACAGTCAAGAAGAAGAGAGGGAGAGCATGGTTAATAAAATGATCAGTTTCAAAAGAGAAACCACTAACAATTAACAAAAATGAGAACCCGAGGGGTTACCGCCTTGGAACGGTCAGTGGCAAATCAAATTGCCACTGGGGGTTTAAACCAGGTTCTAGGGTGCACCAACCTCACACTTGCCCCCAACAGGTTCTCATATCACAAAACAAATACAAGTTGTCATGGTGAAACAACTCCAACCCACTTTTTGGCTCAACAATGTTGCATGCAAAAGCACACAAACATATAAAACATAAGAATTTAATAGCATTGCAAAGCCAAAGGGCGGGTACTCAATGATCTTACCGAGACCAGAGCTCCTGGAGTAAAATCAGCAAGAACACGATGACAGGGATAAAAGAAACAAATCGAGCTTCTAGATTCTTTTAAGAAAAGATTTCCCCATAAACCTTCATAAACTCTTAAACCCCTGCCACCGTCGTGCAACCAAAGAGGTAAGCATAATGATCAACTGTAGAAGGGTTAATCATCAGGCCTGCAGAGCGCTGTAAAATATCATGTTGGTAACATTTCTTTTTAAATTTGCAGATGGTTTTTACGAATAACCGGGAGAAATTAACATTGCCCTTTATCTTCTTAAGTTTATAAATTAAATCTCCATAAAAAACTGGCTGTGAAATACCTTGTTGCAATAGTGATTTTAAACTGCACCTGTATTTATGAATTAGATCTGGGTATCGACGATAAAACTTGCAAAATGTTTTCCTTAATTTGTGATACCGATAACCTTGTTTTAAAAGTTTTTCTTTCATGCAAAGATTACGTTCATTGAAATCATTAATATCGTTGCAAGCTCTTGAAAAGCGAACAAGCTGTGAAATATAAACCCCGTAAGATGTTGCACGGGGAACATCGCCGTCTAAAAACGGAAAATTTACTATATTTTTTAAAATCATCTCTTTTATCATATATTTTAGTAGTGACATAACCATTTTCAATTGACAGATTTAGATCGAGAAAGTTTGCTTGCTGTTCTGAAGTGTTCGCTTTATTAAGTTGTAGTTCTTTAGGGTAGATCTTATTAACCAGTAATGGAAAATGGTTATTATCTATATTTAATAAATCATCAAGGTACCTCGAGGTGTTGTTAAAAGCTGTAATAATATCATCTTGATGTTACGTAGAAAGAGATAACATAAAGTCTCTTTCATAACAGTATTAAAACAGATCAGCAACAAGGGGTGCACAATTAGTACCCATTGGGATGCCTACTACTTGTTTATAAATAGAGGTACCGAATCTAACATAAATATTATCCAGTAAGAAAGTTAGCGACTCTATTAGGTCTTGACAAGTCCATCAAGTATAATTATCAAAAGAACCATCTGTAAAAAATGCCCTATGTTCATTACAAGCGATGAAGATTTTATTTTCTCTAGCAAACGTTTTTTCAATGAGACTGGTTAGTTTGTCTCTTATTAAATTATGAGGGAGCGAGGTATATAAAGTTGAGAAATCATAAGTAGACAAACAGAACGCCTGAAAATTATTTGATTTAAGCTTTTTCAAAACGTCATTTGAATTTTTAATCGACCCAAATAAATTTTTGCCAGAAGTTTCAAAAACCTTATCGCAATACCTAATTACATGTTCTTTAATAGCTGTAAGACAAGAAGTTAAGAGCACGGATAATTTAGTAGTACTGCAAGAACTAGAGTTAGCAATAAATCTTGCTTTGTACGGTGTTTTATGCATGTTACGCAACCAATACATAGTAGGTACTTTGTCTTGTTTCGGCTCAATACTGATTCTAAATTTTGTAATTTGTAGAGTGTGTGCAGTAACAATATCACTCTCAGATGAAGAAGTCAGTACATAAGCATTAGTGCTGTTCAGTTCTTCAGTTTGAATATTAATATAGTGTACCCGTCACACTATAATTACATTATTAGAAGCCTTATCAGCGGGTGTTAAAACAAATTTGTTATTAAAGTCTTGAATTCCTTTTTTCAAATGACGAAAGTTAAAACGAGGTCGAGGTGGTAATAAAGCAATGTTTCTTTCATAAAATGATATACGAGTGTCTATTATTTTAAATATGTGTTTTTTCCAGTTAGAAAGTGCATTAGGCTCAGCATGTTCTCTTTTGCACCATTTATTGAGAGCTTCAGCTTCAGTTGTGAATACAGTTTTACTTTTCATGATTAAATAATAAAATTTAGGGTTTATCAATGTAGGTTAAAAAGGTGCATTAAGAATTTCTTATAAAAATGGACGTACACAATTAAAACCTTGCAAAAACTTCACGTGTTCTGTGTCTATGTTAAACGTTACGTTTGGCACCGGTGCCCGTTGCGGCTTTTAGTTGCACTTCCGTTTTGTTAAATCGTACTTACTGAACGACCACATTGTTTCTTCGAACCTTTTTCAATAATCGAAAAAATAAATAATTCTAGCCCAATTACAGTGTAAGTTTCTGTCATTTCATTATAAAAGGACTCATCAACGTTATATTTCACATTATGTGCCTCATATTGCATTCTGTTAAGGGAAGTAACGCTCAATTTTCTAACCCGATTCGCCCTCAGTTTGTTCTGTGGCAGAGAACCCAGCTACGTCACTGGATACTTCCGGAGAATAACCTCATTGGCAAATGTCTGCAACGCCGTAGGATCAACCAATCGGGGAGGCCCCTGTGATCACATGGATGGTGCGGACGATTAGCTCAGCCAGAACTATACGCTACTCCATCTTGGTAAGCTGTTGTGAATTTTGTATTGCTGAATTGTTATATTGTCCTTATTTAACCGCGGCTGGGAGCTGCACATGTAAAGTCCGGCGTCGCAGAGGTAGGTGGGACCGATCTCTGCTATAGTTCATACCAAATTATTTTTATATTCTAGTCGGACTAAATCTAGTGTTCAGTATATTTAAGATAATTTATTATATCTGGCACAATTATTAACGTCAACATACCTTTTTTTATGTTATGTAATACTGATTATATCATTTCTGCTATGTTAAATGATTCTCAGACTTTTCAGTATTTTACCTGTGGAATAAACATCACAAGGTAAACTATCTGCGATTTCGAGTATTCCATACCCCCGGTAGCTGGATAAAGATACAGGCAGAATAGTAAAATAACTCGGGCTCTACAGGATGGACCAGAAGCTCACAGAGTAGGAACCAATTACTCTTTATCTCATACGGGAGCAGAACGTTGATGTCACGTGTTAAAAAACTAACATTCAAAGCCATGGAGGTCTATTGTGAACGAGTGGAACGTTACTACACCCAGCTAAATCAGCTTTGGGCTGAACTTCTACATAGTGTAAACATTGATCTAATCCGATTGAACTACAGTGATCTGAGCTCACATGAAAATAAAGTCAAAACTGTGCTTACAAGGACAAACACTGTGCTCTCAGATTTCAATACGTACACTAGTCAAAAGTTCTAAGTGCACACTTGATAAATGTTAATTTTTCCAATAATTTGATTGAATCTTTCAAAATAGTGTAAATTACAATGAAGAAGAATCAGTATTCTATTAAAGCACACCAAAAATTTTAAGTCTGCTTAACCAGATTAAAAAATAATAATATTTTAGCTCACTTGTTCTCAGAAAGAAATTCTCAAGTTAATTATCATTGCATTCGGCTATCATTTGTGATCGTTTTCTCATCTCTGTATAATTTAAATTTCACGCAGATTTAAAGGAAATACCGTAGTTTGCCATTCCATTGCACTGAAATAGCTTTCTGTAGCTCTGTAATGGTCTGCTGGGCACGATGCGCCAACATACTCAACTTTATTTTATCCATAACGTTTTTACAGGATTTCAAGGAGAAAATTCTTTTGTTCACACAATGATTTGTGCCAAAAGTTTTTGAATTGTCTAGCAGTTTGGGATGATACAATTTTCTATGATAGATGTGTAACAGCCTTTCCAAACGAAACAAAATGTATTCATTTCGGTAAAATTGACCAGTTTTCGGATACGCCTTTTGACCGAATGAACGTCATTTTCGAATAATTCGATATTGAAGTTTATTGAATTTCTATAAATTTTAGTTTTAAATTTTTATTTATTGGACACTTATCCAACAAATTTTACACTAATTTTTTCGAGTTTACGTTGTTTTACGTAAATATTTAATGACGTAATTGAGTAACATCAGCGTTCAACGTAAGCAACGTAATCAATCTAGAAAAAACATATCGTTTGATTTTCTTCTTAAATTAATAAAATATGCAAAATAAGGTATTTCTTTTGCATTTACGAAAACCGTCAAGATTTCTTTACAACAAATTTGAAGTTGTGCCTGTGAAAAGAATTTTGACGGCAATGTCGTTGTCTGCTGACGTCAACCGTTCCATGGTTACAATTTGTTGGTGTGTTTTTCGTGTTTGTCTTGAGTCGGTGAACATGTGAGAAACAAAAACGATTGTAAAAAAATAAATTTCGCTTGCCGCACGGGGATAATGCATAAAAACGTATGCCGACGTGGATGACGTAAAACGTAAAACATATGCATGGTTTTCAAAAAATTATTGTTGTTTGATCATTATTAACTTTAAGTCAAACTTTCATTCAATTTGAATAAGTTTACTTTAAGATATTCAAAATTGAAAAGTGTGCACTTAGAACTTTTGACCAGTGTATTTAACCAGGACATGTACTGAAGAAAGTAACATTGAAATGACTGCTCTTCAAAAGAAGTCCTCTATCCAAGGTGGCCAGCCACTTGGAAAATGTAAAAACACAAATTCAACGAATTAAAAATGAATCAGATGTTAGACCCCACAAAAGTGAACATTTTAATGATAATCTGTCTGTTCGAACCTCATCATCGAGCGCCAGTAGTGTAGTTGCACAACATTTCCACTTCTGTATCATGTGCCAAAAATGCCAAAGCGGAGGCTGCAAAGGCAAAAGCTGTGTTTGCCCAAGAAGAAGCTGTTCTTAGAAAACAGCGTGCGCAACATGAAGAGCAGCAATTAATCGCTCAGGCCCCAACTGCGAGACAAAAGGCCGACCTTGAAATTGAACTGTTTTTGATTCGTGAACAGAAGGAAGTAGCAGCAGCCTTTGCAGAGGCAAATACTTTTGAAATGCATTCCTGTACGCCAAGGCCTACCATGACTCAACATACACCAGTAGCACAACCAATGGATCGGGTTTTGGACTTTGTAAATCAAAATGCTGAGGTCTCGCCTCCTTCGTCTCTGCACGAACAGCAATTACAAGACCAGCCTTCACAACCATTTCAGTTGTCTCATCATAGAAGTTCAGTCATGAATCATAGTCCAGTCCTGGAATCAACATATCTACCTCAACGGCCACCAGCTTCGATGAGTCCAGTCATACAGCAGCATGGATATCAGCCGCTTCATTTGTATGATCCGCACACACAGCAGATACCACCACCCTCTTATCAAGACGTTTCTCCTGTTAGCGAATTTACTCAGTACCTTTTAAAGAAGTATCTGCTATTATCTAGATTAACTTATTTCAACGATAAACCTGAGAATTACTTGGTTTGGAAAACAAGTTTCAAATCTATTATGAGTGACCTTAAGGTGACGCCATCTGAAGAACTTGATCTTATTGCAAAGTGGCTGGGTAACGAGTCGAGGCAGCATGCAATGAGTATTCGAGCAGCTAACACGCATGATCCGACACGTGGTTTAGAAAGAACTTGGGAAAGGCTGGAGGAGCGGTACGGGTGCGCCGAAATGGTCGAGAACTCATTGAATAAGAAAATTAGGGTGTTTCCGATTCTTTAAATAAGGACAATCAGAAACTTTATGAACTGTCAGATATAGTGGCTGAGATAGTCATTGAAAGAAAATCCAAAATTTAAGCCATTACTATCCATTTATGACTCCTCTGCAAAAATTACCATATGCGTGGAGAGAAAAATGGGTCAACACAGCCTCCAGATACAAAAGTGAAAATGATGCAGTTTTTCCTCCTTTTCAGGAATTCGCCAAGTTCTTACGTTGTTCGTAATGATCCTGGGTTGAACTTCGATCAGGTTGACACACACGCTTCGAGATCAAATCAGAAAAATCAAAACAGAAAGCCTGACATTTCAGCAAGGAAAACTGAGGTGCGTGATGAAAATAAGGGCCAAGGTCACATTACAGTGAACAGTATTCTGATATGAATGAGAACAGGGTGACACAAACTATTCATTGCCCCATACACAAAACCAACACACAGTCTTAATGACTGCCGCGCTTTTAGAGTTATGACCCCAGAAGAAAAAAAGAAGCTTTTGAAAGACAATAAACTATGTTTCCGATGCTTGGCTGACACTCATTTGTACAAGAACTGCAAAACACGTGTTAAATGCTCGGAAAGTGGTAGTGATAAACATTGTATTGCCATGCATTTTTTTCAATAGAACGAGAGAAAGCCACGGCGGGAAGCCGACCGAGCCCAAAATTGTAGCTAATAAATGTACACAGATTTGTGTGGACATTGAATTCACTGGAAAATCGTGCGCCAAGATTGTCCTGGTAAATGTTTACAATAAAAACCAACAGCACAACCAAATGCAAATGTACGCGATCATAGACGACCAAAGCAATAAATCTCTAGCACGGTCAGAATTGTTCGACTTTCTTGACCTAAATACAAACATGTTGGAATACACTCTTAGCTCGTGTGCTGGAAAAACAGTCACAAGTGGAAGATTGACCTTTGGTTGTGTGGTAGCAAGTCTCGACAATAGTGTCCTGTTTGAATTTCCAAGCTTGCTTGAATGTAACAACATACCGAGTGAGATTCCCACCCCAGAAGTAGAAAGACACCATTTGCATCTAAGTGACCTTGTACACAAGATACCCGTATTAGACAGCAAATAAAAAATCAGTTTACTGATCAGCAGGGACCTACTAGAAGCCCATCACGTATTGGATCAAAAGGTTGGCCCGCGCTATGCCCCATATGCGCAAAAACTATTCTTGGGATGGGTCATCTTCGGTGAACCATGCCTAGGAAATATCCACAAGAGCGATTACATTAATGTTAACAAAACATGTCTGTTATGTTAAATGGTGGAGGGATATCCTTGCTTACGCCATGCCACAATGCAGTGCATGTTTCACAAGGAGAAGACATGCATTCAAATTGTTATGATCCTGTATTTAAAAGAACAAAAGAGGATAACAAACCGGGTTTATCCAATGATGATCGAGAGTTCCTAGCCATTATGAAGGACCAATCTGATAGTTGCCCAACAACCGTGCGATAACTGAACGTCGTGAAAAGACGCTGGACTACAACTTGCGAAGACACGAACACAAGATAAAGATGTTTACCGAGTTCATGGGAAAAGTCTTCGAGAATGGCCATGCAGAATTAGCTCCAACATTAACTCCAGATCAAGAATGCTGGTATTTGCCTGTGTTTGGTGTCACGCACCCTCAGAAACCAGACCAGATCAGGTATGTTTTTGACTCGTCACCAAAACATAAAAACCTCTCACTCAATGACGTGCTGCTCACAGGCCCAGACCTTACCAATAGCCTTCTTGGCGTGCTCATGCGTTTCCGGTGCGAGGCAGTTGCCATAACAGCTGATGTACAGCAAATGTTTTACTGCTTCAACGTCAATGAAAACCATAGAAATTATCTTCGTTTCTTCTGGTACAAAGACAATGACCCTTCAAACAGTCTCGTTGAGTACAGAATGTGTGTCCAAGTATTTGGAAAAAGCCCTTCCCCGGCGATAGCCACATACGGATTAAGAAAATCCGTGGAACACAGCGATAGTGATGACACGAAGTTTGTTACCCATGACTTCTATGTGGATGACGCATTGACTTCATTACTAACACCAGCAGAGGCAATCAGTTTGCTTAAACGTAGCCGAAATGTCCTTCAAAAGCATGGGCTATATCTTCACAAAATTGCGTCAAATAGTGATGAAGTGATGCTTGCTTTTCCATCAGACGACCTTGCAAAAGAAGTCTAGGGTTACAGTGGGATCTGAATAATGACACATTCGCAGTTTCTTCAGAAGAAAAGCCTTTTTACAAGGAGAGGCGTGTTGTCTTTGATCAACAGTATCTTTGACCCAGTTGGATTTCTCTCACCAGTCACTATCCAAGGGAGACTAATCATAAAAGACCTAACTACAAACGCAAAAGGATGGGATGAACCATTACCTGATACGCAGTTAGCAAATTGAAAATCTTGGGTGGACACCCTTCCTGATCTTAAGAAGGTTCATAAAACTCGTACGTATTATGAGAAAGGCCTCACACATGGCCTGGGCAGTATTCACATATTCTCTGATGCATCAGAATAGGCCATCGCTGCAGTGGCTTACATTCTTACCTATGAGGAAGGCCTCACACAGAATGGTTTCTTAATGGGAAAGTCAAAAGTTGCACCTATTTCAGGACACACTATACCTAGGTTGAAGTTATGTGCAGCAGTGATCGCTGTAGAAATAGCACAAACTGTTGCTGAACACATGGAATGCCTATTGAGACATTCACGTTTCATACGGACAGTAGAGTGGTACTGGGGTATATGAATATCAACACTAGCAGATTTCATACTTCCGTTAGCAACCGTGTAGAACGAATACGGCATTTCACAAAACCAGCACAATGACATTACATCTGTACCAGACTTAACCCAGCAGACGGCGCAACACGTGGCGTTGCTGCATCAGATTTGATGAATAGCGCCAGGTTTCGAAGACCCACACATATGGTTCCTGAAAACGACCATGACAACGAAGAGCATCATCTCGTTGATCCTGAGAACGATAAGGAATTGAGACCCAATGTTAATGTCTCCAAGTCCATAGTTGAAAATCAACTTGGTTAAGAACGCTTTACAAGATTCTCAGTATGGAGACGACTAGTGCAAGCAATCGCTTACCTTCAGTGCTTCTTGAGAAGGGATCAAACACGTCACTAGAAGGAGGTATCATCATATCAAAAAGCTGAAAAGTTCATTTTCAAAGTGGTCCAAGCCGAAAACTATGCAGCGGAACTAAAATGCCTCAAATCAGGGACACCTATCTAAACGGAGCCGCATTCTACAGCTTGACCCATATCTTGACAAAGATAGCATCCTTAGGGTGGGAGGTCGCTTGAGTAAAAACAGTTTATCTTCTAGTGAGAAAAACCCAGTTATCATACCCGGCACTTACACATTTCTGTCCTTCTGATACGACATTATCATGAGAGTGTGCAACACCAAGAGACATTTTACTGCAGGTGCCATCAGAAAAGCGGGTTTTTGGATTGTTGGAGGTAGTGGACAAATCTCATCTTTCATCTTCAAATGTGTTAAGTGCCGCAAACTTAGAGGAAATCTGCAAACCCAGAAAATGGCTGATCTACATTACTGCAGACTTGATGAAGCACCGCCATTTACGTATGTAGGTGTGGATACATTCGGCCCTTAGGAGGTTTCTACAAGACGAACAAGAGGCGGTCAAGCAAACAGCAAACGTTGGGCAGTGCTATTTACTTGCATGACAATACGAGCCATTCACATTGAAGTCATCGAAGAGCTCTCATCATCAGCCTTCATAAACGCCCTGCGTCGGTTTATTTCTGTTCGTGGGAAAGTTAAGGAATTCTACTCGGACAGAGGCACAAACTTTGTTGGTGCTGTTGATGATCTTCAAATCAAGGCCATACAAGTAGAACAGGGAGTTGTCAAAACATTTTTGTATGATAGTGGTGTCGTATGGAAATTTAACACCCCTCACATCTCTCACATGGGGCGTGCCTGGGAGCGTATGATTGGTATAGTACGTCGCATACTGGATTCGATGTTGTGTGACGTCAAGAATCTCACCCATGACGTCATTGTGACGCTAATGGCCGAGGTCTGTGCCATAGTGAACTCCCGCCCATGGGTACCCATCTCTAATGATGCTGACATACCGGAAGTGTTATCCCTTTCGACAATACTCACCATGAAGACCGGTACAGACGAGCAGCCATTGGGAGAAGTCGACGTTAAGGACATGCTAGAAGTCAATGGAAGTGCGTAAAACAACTTTCAGACGCATTCTGGTGTCGCTGGAGGAAGGAATATCTTCAGATGTTACAACCACGACGGAATTGGACTCACGAAGAAGACAATATACGCGTTGGAGACATCGTTCTGTTGAGGGACAAGTCTGTCAGTCGTATTCATTGGCCGATAGCACGTGTTAACAAAGTGTTTCCTAGTTCGGATCAGAAAGTTCGTTCGCAAGGTTGAAGTGTTGGTCTTCAAAGATTCAAAATTAGTGAGCTATGTGCGACCTATTGTTGAGTTGGTATTACTTGTGAATAGTGAGAGAATCGCAGTGAACTCGCATCTGGATAGACCCTGAATAACACTGATATATGAAACTAGTGGCTTTTAAGCAACATATGCACATTATGACTTTTGTACCATAATTTTCTAAGGATTTTGTCAATGTGACATGCTATTCTTCATGAGTTCTTTAATATGGCTTCGCGCCCGGGCGTTGCCGCTTATAGGTAACACGTAATTTATTTAAAAACAATGTAATTTATTGAGAAAAAAAACTAATTGTGATTAGTTAGAGGGATATTTACCCTTGTCCTTTTCTAGCGGCCATTTTTTTCTGAAGATTTTTTTTCTTAAGATATTTAAACGGTCTCTACCATACATGCAAATTTTAACCATTTTCGATGTTCGTCATAAATAAGCAAGCCGCTACTGAAATTAAATTATCCCACAAAAAAATTTCTTTTCCTCGGTTCAATGTATGTCGTATTCAAAAAGAACGCCGGTATGATTATTTTGCTTCGCAGTCAAACAACGTTGTTTGCTAATAACCTGATTCCCGTTAAGGTCTGTGTAATAGTGTATGTCTGCTTGACTGTTTCACTGCGCATGTCTGTACTTTCAGCAGACAGCGACAGTAGTAAACCAATTTTGTCTGGCGACTATACTCACCAGAGAATCCTTAGCGAGCTTAAGTTATCTTTCCTTGAGGTTTAAATATAGGCGATATAACCCAGGTATTCAAGTAAAGTACGTGCTGCTGGAGATTAAAATTTAGTGTTAGACTAAAATACAACAAACTCAGAGTCATATTACAAGATGCATGTTTACCATTATCCCAACAGGGTTGCTGATAGCAATTTGATGCCACTTCATTCTCGGTCACTGATTTATTTGAATGGAATGCCTAGTAAACTGTGATATGTTAAACCTTCGAGTTGCACAAAATCTGCACAATGTTTGTCATAACATGTCGTTCTGTGCAGTGCGATGTTTACACCTTCTAGTTGCTGGTTTAATAAAGTATAAGGTGTACCTCTTCTTTTTTATCACAAAGGGTGCTCATTTTCTCTTTATCCATGTCAATTTTTATCATGAATTATTGTGATGAGCAATAGGCCTAGTTGATAAGAAGCTGGAGAGAAAATATTAAAATAGATACAGGAAGCAAGTGTGTCCTCATCCTGCAGCCAATCAGAGGCCTCTAATTTTGGTTTACAACAGTCGTTTATTTTCTGATAACGACGGAGAAAGAGTCTACAGTCGTTTATTTTCTGATAACGTAGGAGAAAGAGTCTATATGTCTGCTGAACACTAGACTCTAGCTATGCCGCACACTAGACTCTAGCTATACCGAAGGAGTGGCATACCAATTTTTTGTGGGTAAAATATCTATTGCAGTGTACAATTAATTGAAAATATTTTTTTCATGAAAATAACACATTTTTCTGTACATTGACAATAATTTCAAATCTGTTGCATGGGAGTTTCAGCCACGATCATTCTAAGACTAAGGCATTAGAGAATTTGTAATATTTAGGTCTAGTCGCCCTATTTATGTAAATGTGAGAATAAATATGCAGGTCGATTCCATCACTTAAATTCTTTTTATTTTATTTTTTTATTATCATTTTTAATTAACAACAATTTTCAATACATGCAAATATGTAAACTTAACATTCTTTTTGATTAACGGAATTTTAAGAATGCATTGCACCATTTTGAATGAGCATAGTTACACATTAAATCCAAGTGTTATTGAAAGAAGAGTTTCATGCACAAGACCAACACACTTTTAATGCTATAAATGAACAAAGTGTACAACAAATTGACACTTCAGTATTAACAGAACATAGTTACTCAGCAAGTAATAAAACAACCAGATAAAACATACAAGGTTTTACACCAAAACTGCCTGAATTTGAATTAAATGAACACTGAAGTTCCGCAAATCCAAACATTACGAAAAATAAAAATATATGCACTGTCCAGTCATTTGATTTCACAAACTTTAAAGGCCACTGCAACAACAAGTGTACTAATGGAGTTCAGTATTCAAATATTGATGTTCCAGGGAATGGCAACTATTTTTTTCATTGTCTCAGCATGGCTCTACATGGAGTTGTTTCCAAAACCTTTCACTACAGGATTATGATCTGCAACCATGTAATTGAGAACTGGGTTCTGTGGAAAGATATTGCTACTGTCATTCATGGCCTAACCAATGGTTCCATCACTCCGTATTACAATTCAATGAATGATTCTAAGAAATGTCTGGGCAACAATGTGTGAGATTAAAGCTGCATGTGATGTTTGCAAATTAACATTGATACGAGGGTTGTCCCAATAAATCGTTGACTTTTTGAAGAAAAAGAAAACTACTGAACATATCTTTAAACAGATTTTACAGTTAGTTAAGACATAATTTGGTAGCACGTATACTTAATTTCAAAGAAAAAATCTACTAACTTACCAAGAACTTACAAACACTTTATTAAACCGTGATAGCGATCGGCGGCGCACGTCAAACAGAGCCATGATTTGGAATTCAATAATTTACTTTAAACAATTAATACATTACACATTGCCATTTTAGCCGCAAGTTGGTACTGTTGCCTTAATTGGTGATCATTCTGAAATCAATCCGCAAAGTTTCAAAAAGTTGCCATTATTTGTATTAGAGTAGTGCTTGTTTCATGCTAATGAGTAAACATTAACTTCTAATGAAAATCGCGACGTTTGAAGAAGCCGCGGCGCACATTTCGATCATCCAATATTGTGATAAAAGCAAATTGACGCCAAAATACACACTTAAGGAATAAAAACAACTTAAAAAGCATCCTCATATCTACAGCATTGGAAAACAAAGGTGGCACAGAAAGTTTTCTCATGTTGAAACAGAAATTATACTCGGAATCAGCCATCCCCCGTATTCGCTGGACCTCGCTCCGGTATACGTTGTGTAGTTTCGGGCTCATAGGTTGCAAATTTGAGATCTGCGACGAGATCAGAAAGCTTTGCTATCAACAAAAGTCTTCCAACCTAGTGTTAGATTAATTTATTTAATAATCGGGAGATCAGACACCGTGAGTGTATCAAACTTGCTGAAGAGTACTTCAGGAAGGAGTAACGGAATGCTGTGTGAGCATTGTAATGACGTTGCGACGTGCGCCGCTGGTCCATAGGTCGCCTTGTTAAAATGTTTCCAATTGCTTTATGATAGTCTATTTTTCTTTGATATTTCGTGTACAAATTACCAAATTATGTCTTAACTAACTGTGAAATTGGCATAAACATGTGTTCGGTAGTTTTCTTTTTATTCAAATAGTCTACAATTTATTGGGACAACCCTCGTGTGTTGTTAAAGAGAATATCAATTATCTATGTTACTATGCAGAGCCAGACACGATATAAATATCAATCATACACACCATTAACAAAAGCAAAAATACTATATGTTTACTCAAGAACTGTGGAACAACAATTTTACAGTGCTAACTGAGAGTTCAAAGAAACCAGAATATATAGGTAGATCATGATGGACGCATAATCAATCAAAGAAATAAAATGTACCATTTGGGAGACTCCTCAATATCAGAGTCCAGCTTAAAACATGTATTGTTTTGATCCGCTCCTCTGGACTTAGGTTAGTTCAGTTTTTATTGGTCTCTGAAAAAAATTCCTGGCTTGCGTATTTTTCTACCACAATGATTCTTTATATGATTCCAACTGTGTGCTTGTAATTCATTACCTTAAAATTGATTAAGGTGCTTTCCTGACGACTGCATGTTTGCAATTTATTTATTTCTTTTTTTTTAAATAAAACAATATAAAGACTGGTGGTATGACATTCTTATTTCTGGTTGGTTCCAGCACTGCTGACTGCACCAAGTATTATGATTTGTAATTAAGAACAATTGGTTTGTTCAGTGCTACTTGTACCAAATGGATCCCTAAGTCCAGTCAAGATCAAAGATAGGTTGAAAAGAAGAATTCTTCAATCAGAACTCAAGGAAAGTGAACTATATCAATGAAGTAGTTTTATTTGAAAAATGCTTTTGCCGTACCTAGGCATAGCCAAATTCATATTATTTTAGGCATAGCCTAATTCATATTATTTTCTTAATATGTTTACTCAGTTGTTATTAATGAGTGATATTAGGCAATATCAGACGGGGATGATCTGTGTCTATGTTAAACGTTACGTTTGGTATCGGTGCATTCTCTCACCAGAGGGCGTGCTACACAAGTTTCGCTTACACCTCTGTCAACGCCGGGAAAAGTAGTTCTCATACACGTGATATTCTATCGTCACACCGCAAAATAGTTCCCCGAAAATTTGGGTTAAAATATATCTTAAACATTGTTCTAAAAAAAATAAAAATACCCATTTTCATTTTAAGTAAAATATACAGAGATCAAAATAATCTCACGAGCATTTTATTCATTATTTATATTTTGTACAAGAATCTTGTACATCGGGCGTTGACAGAGGTGTAAGCGAAACTTGTGTAGCACGCCCTCTGGTGAGAGAATGGTATCGGTGCCCTTTGCGGCTTTTAGGCCAGGTGTAAAACGCGGCGGCGCCGTAAAATAACGGGCAAAAAGAAAGGAAAACACGGCAGTACCCCTTAACATTTTTCTTTTTAAAGATATCTCAATAATTTTTTTTGCATTTGATTGTACAACCTCCAGGCTTTCCAAGATGGTAAAGATATTGAAAATCGGACACTTATAAGGTACTTTCAAATTGGGGGTCCTACTTAACACTGCAAAGTCAGACAAAGTCATACAAAGTCTGTTAAACTATGACAAAGTCGATCAGTTTACACTATGACAAAGTCAGTTTTACCTATGACAAAGTCAGTGTAAAGTATGTCAAAGGCATGAAAAACAATAAAATATATGCATTTTTTTAGACTTTTGTGAATCTAAATTACCATACAAAACCAAATGAAGTCCTTGTACCTTATGACAAAGTCTGTATTATGTATGACAAAGGCATGAAAAATAATATTATATATGCATAAATGCATTAAATAGTTATAAAAAATATTTTTTACAACTTCGTGGAACTGTATTTTGATACAAAGCCAAATTAATGAAGTCTTAAAATTATGAAAAACAAGAGCTGTCACTTGAAATTGACATATGCCCCCGAAATGCAGCTTTGAAATCGAATTGGTATACATATGTAGGAAAAATATGCCTGTGGAAGTAGAAAATAAGGGCCTATAACCCTTGCAACAAGATGGTCCATAGGGTGGCTCACCTGTCAACAACTGCTCAATGGTTGTAAGAGTTGTGTGCAAGTTTGGTAAAATCAAGGGAAACAAGAGGGCCATGATGGCCCTTTATCGCTCACCTGAATACAACAAAGTTGTGTTGTGTGTGACCCATCGTCTTGATATGGTGAACATTTACACCAAGTTCTTTTAAAATCCAATAAGAAACAACAAATTTACAGCTTGGAAAAGAAAATGCTATTTTAAGTAACAGTTACCTTGACCTTGGACCTACCGGCATGGGTATTGTACGCAACACAACCCCTTGTCATGGTAAACATTTATGTAAAGTTATTTTGAAATCAACTTAACAGCCCAGACAAGAAAATTTTATTTTTAGTAACAGTGACCATGACCTTGGACAAACAGCCATGGGTATTGTACGCGAAACAACATCTTGTCATGGTAAACATTTGAGCCAAGTTATTTTAAAATCCAATGAGAAATAACAAATTTACAGCCTGGACAAGATTTTTCTATTTTTAGTAATAGTGACCTAGTTTTTGACCCCAGATGACCCATATTCAAACTCGTCCAATTAATAACTGGGACTAATGTCCTGACCATGTTTCTTTGCAATCGGACAATCTGAGCAAAAATGTGACCACTAAAGTGTTAACAAGAAAATTCCATTTTTAGGAACAGTGACGTTGACCATGGACCAACCAACATGGTTTTGTACTCAACACACCGCCTTGTCATGGTGAACATTTGTGCCAAGTTATTTTGAAATCCAAATTTACAGCCAAGACAAGATAATTCTATTTTTAGTAACAGTGACCTAGTTTTTGATTCCAGATGACCCATATTCGAACTGTTCCAAGTAATTACTGGGACTAATGTCCTGACCATGTTTCGGGACAATCGGAGCAAAAATGTGACCGCTAGAGTGTTAACAAGAAAATTCTATTTTTAGTAACAGTGACCAAGTTTTTGGACCCAGATGACCCATATTAGAACTTGTCCAAGAAATCATTGGGACAAACATCCTGACCAAGTTCCATGACAATCGGAGCAAAAATGTGATCGCTAGAGTGTTAACAAGAAAATTCTATTTTTAGTAACAGTGACCTAATTTTTGGTCCCAGATGACCCATATTTTAACTAATCTGAGAAATCATTGGGACAAACATCCTGACCAAGTTTCAAAACAATCGAGGCAAAAATGTGACCGCTAGAGTGTTAAAGAATGCAGGACATACTGTCGGACTGACCGACAACTTGGGGACTATATGCTCCCCCGAATTTCTTCGGGGAGCATAAAAAAAGTGTGACCTTAACTTGCCAGTCTGTGTACATACACTGTATACATCTAAGACTTTCTTAAATTTAGTCTTAACATTTTGAGAATGTGCTTCAAATTTGTTGGTGTTGTTCTTTTTGTTGTTTTACTTACAAACAGTGAATAACATATTCAGAAAAGCCTGATTTTCAAAAAGTGCTATAAAGTAAGAAAGTTTATTTGGTCACTATCCATAGAAAATGACAAAATTTACCCTATAAAATCTTCCAGAGCAAAGTTCTTAATATTGCGTAACACAGATCTAAGCAGCAAAGTTCATCAGGTCTTTGTCCAGCAACTTGA
Organism: Corbicula japonica; assembly: GCA_038501625.1. NCBI lineage: Eukaryota > Metazoa > Mollusca > Bivalvia > Venerida > Cyrenidae > Corbicula > Corbicula japonica. Next base: position 56,874 of record JAZAYU010001030.1, read on the forward strand.
CCAACATTAATGAATAAACTGGTAAACATCATATGTAGCTGAAGACAGGTAGAAATATTGGATTTTGACACTTGAAATTTTAACTCTGCTACTAAAATTTTTGTTTCAAAATTTATCACTGAACAACCAGTGAATGAAATTTTCAGGAAAGATTGAATTTTAAGATGGTATAAAGCTTGTCTCAAAATCTGGTTGATAACTGTAGAAAATCAAAGGTTAAAAACAGATTTTGAAAGAAAAAAAAATCCCCAGGGCGGGGCCCCTGGTCAATTTAACAACATGATTTTTATCATTTGTGTAGAAATCATCAATATCAATATTCATACCAAATTTCATGACAATCGGACAAAAAATGTAACCTCTATTGCTTTAACAAAATTTACCTTAGGGTTAGGGTTAGGGTTAGGGAAAAAGGCCCATAACTCCGCCAAAAATAATCCGATCAGAAATTCCTTAGGAAATGCAAAACTAGGCTTAGTGAAAAACACTCCTGTGAAGTTTCAATGAAATCCCTCAAGCGGTTTCAAAAAGCTTAGGGTTAGGGTTAGGGTTAGGTAAAAAGGCCCATAACTCCGCCAAAAATAATCCGAACAGAAATTCCTTAGGATATGCATAACTAGGCTTGGTGACAAACACTCCTGTGAAGTTTTAATGAAATCCCTCAAGCGGTTACGGAGAAGAAGCGAGGACAAGATATTGCTAAAAAGGGCCATAACTCAGCCAAAAATAATCTGAGCAGAAATTCCTGACGATATGCCTAACTAGGCTTGGTGACAAACACTCCTGTGAAGTTTCAAAGAAATCCCTCAAGCGGTTTTGGAGAAGAAGCGAGGACAAGATTATTTCGGACGGACGGACGGACGGAGGGTCCGATTACTATATGCCTCCCTTCGGGGGCATAAAAATCAGTATTAAGTACGACTTAGGATGACAAAGTCAGTATTAAGTATGACAAAGTCATACAAAATCAGTATTAAGCATAACAAAGTCAGAAACAAGTATGACAAAGTCAGTAACAAATATGACAAAGTCAGTATTAAGTAAGACAAAGTCAGTATAAAGTTTGATAGTCAGTATTAAATATGACAATGTCAGTATTAAATATGACAAAGTCAGTAACAAGTATTACAAAGTCAGTATTAAGTATGACAAAGTCAGTAACAAGTATGACAAAGTCAGTATTAAGTATGACAATGTCAGTAACAAGTATGACAAAGTCAGTATTAAATATGACAATGTCAGTATTAAAAATGACAAAGTCAGTAACAAGTATGACAAAGTCAGTATTAAGTATGACAAAGTCAGTAATAATTTGACATAGTCAGTATTAAGTTTGATAGTATTAAATATGACAGTCAGTAACAAGTATGACAAAGTTAAGCAAAGTCGGAAAAAAGGTATGACAAACACAAATGTCAGTATTAAATATGACAACGTCAGTATTAAGTATGACAATGTCAGTATTAAGTATGACAAAGTCAGTATTAAGTATGACAAAGTCAGTAATTCGTATGATAAAGTCATATAAAGTCAGTATTAAGTATGACAAATTCAGTATAACGTATGACAAAGTCAATATTAAGTATGACAAAGTCAGTTTTAAGTATGACAAAGTCAGTACAAAGTAAGTATTAAGTATGACAAAGTCAGTATTAAGTATGAAAAATTCAGTAATAAGTATTACAAAGGAGAAGGTCTAAAATGCAGAATATTGCGCAGAACGCAGAATGCAGTCTGCAAATTAGGGGTCTAAAATGCAAAACGGATCTGCAGAACGCAGAATGCAGATAATGTATTGGTAATAGGACCTAGGGGTCTAAAGTGCAGAATGGTTCTGCAGAATGCAGAGTGCAGAAAATGCATATGACACTGCAAAATGCAGAACAATAGTAAAAAATGCAGAAGGTTAGCAGAATGCATATCAATGTTTAAGCCATAATTATTCAAACCTTTGTATATTTCCTTTCTAAAAGGTAATACATGTGATGATCTTACATTATTAAAACTGTATTGTTTTTATTAAAACTACAGTTATTTGTTTTTTTTTTATATCTGGAAGTCATATGATACCATTATTATATAAGGCTTATGATAAACCCTTTAAGTGCTGAGCACAGTATTGGTCACATTTGTATACAAATAACATCCCTCAATCTTCATTAACAAACCAGGGTCTACACTGATGGCCATTCACAAATGAGTACTTAAGAAATATTATGATAGACAATTTTGACCTATTTATCACCAAGAAAATAGACTTCAGGCTTTTAATCTAAATTGTATTATTATCTGACACTCTTTTTGCAATCTCATCACATTTGAATATGATAATTATGAATTTTTAATTTTATTATCACCAGAGAAACACAATAAATAAAATGCATGATAAGTAAAAGGACACCACAGATAATTTCAAATTAAAGACAAAAGATTCAAGTTGGTCTGAAAAAAAATGAAATTCAGATTACTAAGTTAAAGTTTATGATAATGAGTTAATTTAAGTTTGTTTTTGTTTTAATTAAGGTCACAAAAACAAATTACTTAAATTAATATTTAAAAAAATAATGCTTGATCTTTAAAATACAAATAAATCTATAGATCTTATGGCCTCTATCTGGTAAGTGTCATACCAATAAACTGATAATGTGTCATGGTCACACTTGGTAGGATCTGTGATAGTGTTGTTTTATGACAGGAAGCCCCTAGTCTTAACCTGTTAGATAACTGTGTAGTAATGTTTTCTTTTGTGCCACATGTTTAATAAATTCTACAAATTAAAATTAATAAGCAAAAACAAAACGTCAATAAAAGTTCATTATTAATTTTGTAATATTAATTTGAAAGTTAAACACAATTATATTATTTGAATTAGTATTATGTATAAATGTTCGTCTCTTTAATTTTGTTAAAGTTGTTTAAGTTAAATAAGTGACAGTCATAACTTAGTTTAGACCCATATCAGCATATATATCTTAATAGTTAGACTTCATTGTCCGGGCTGCTAACCAATCATTGTATAAAATGACAAAAGGAACAACGATTTGAAGAAGGTAATGACTGGACAAATTGCGGAATAAGGGTAAAGAGCATATGAAAGATATAAATTCTCTTTATTGCAAGATTGAGGATTGATATCAAATCATCGATAAATCACTCAATCATTCAATCATCATCACCTGCAATACCAAAATGATGCTGGTGCTAATGATTGCTTGGGCTGACGGTTATTCGAGAATGATAATGATCAGGATGTCTTTCAAACATGATGTTACATTCTGTATAGTGTATAATAAGTTTCAGCACCATACTGATCACCATTTGTCAAAAGACACCCCACTCAATCAGTCTATTGTCTAAACTAACCGTTTTAAAAATATATTAAATTATTAAATATTTTTTTCTTAATTTTGACTTTTAAAATGTCATAGACATATTACAAATCATGAAAACTGATTGCATTTCACATTTTTATATCTGTAAGGCTTAATGTTGAGATTCTTAATTTTAATATTTCTTAGTTATTTAATAATTAAAAAACAAAAATAAGACATCACTGTTTTGAACTAAATGAAATGCTTAACTTTAATAAAACCTCGACACTTTTCGAAGCATGCACTATACATTGAAAAGGTGTGAATAATTTTGGCTTAAATGATCGAACAAAAGGTTAATCTGCAATCTGCAAATTGTTCTGCATCATTTTTAATTATCATTCTGCGTTTTGCAGTGTCAAATACATTTTCTGCACTTTGCATTCTGCAGAACCGTTCTGCATTTTAGACTCCTTGTTCCTATTACCAATACATTATCTGCAATCTGCGTTCTGCAGATTTGTTCTGCATTTTAGACAAAGTCAATATAACGTATGACAAAGTCAGTATTAAGTATGAAATCTTCATGAAAATTAGAAATGTGTCCGTAGGACACGGATGCCGCCGCTAATTGCATCGTTTTCAGACACTCACATGAAATGATGGGAATAATAGCATTTCAAAGACAGTGATTCTAATTAAGGCAAGTGTTTAAAAAACTAGCGGTAAGATAAGCTATTAATAATCATTCTATACCATTGTATCACATTGCAACGCAAGTAGAATCCCTAATAATAAGACCATTCCACTATTAAGAACTTTTTAAAGAAGGTGTACTGGTGTTTTTAACAGGATTCAACAGCATACCCATATTATTGTTCACTAACATACCCATATTATTGTTCACAATTATGTACTTTTTAAGGAACTTCAGGCATGGGTATTGTACTTGACACACCGCATTGTTATAGTGAACATTTGTTCCAAGTTATTTTGAAAACCCTTCATTCATAAAGAAGTTATAGCCCGAACAAGTAAATTCAAGATATTGGTTTAGAAAAAAGAACACATTAATATGAAAGATATACGATATAATGACTATTTTATTTACATTTACGTTTTTATACATGATTGTTTAAGAAATAAGAATTATCACACATTTTCTGAGAAAAATATAGAGTCTAAACAAAAACAAAATCACGATATTAGAATATTTTTTAAGTTATATTTTATGAAGGTTTCAAGAATAATTCTTTGATTCTTCAACATTGATAGACAAACTAAATTTACGTTTCAATTATGACACCTTTGATTGAATTAGGACCTCTGAGTGTTACTGCAATTGTTGTATATTCGTGATACTAATGTAACAACATGGTAGGGTCACAAAACTGGTTAAATCAACACCTTGAATAAAAGAGTGTTAGGAATAGTTTTTAGACTAATACACAGATTAATAAATTTATTTACTATTGATGGCAGTCAAATATTAATAGTAAAGATGGCAAACAGATGTTGTTTTTACATTAATTCAACAATTATTATAATTCTATCAGCTATGTAAATTTTGTTTCAATATTTTGTAAAACTAACTTCAATATTCTAACGAAAACTGTCGTTTAAAGCATCAATATCATCGAAATCAATTTATCAATATTAGACCCCTATTAACATATCTTAATCACAACATATAAACTTGATTTAATAAAGTTTGGTAATCAGAATACATATCAATTAGTTATTTAATATGACACCTTTGATTGAATTAGCACCTCTGACTGTTACTGCAGTTGTTGTATATTCGTGATACTAATGTAACAACATGGCAGGGTCACAAAACGAATCAACACCTTGAATAATGAGTGTTAGGAATAGTTTTTAGACTATTACACAGATTAATAAATTATTATTACATTTTACAGTTCATATGAGTCATATAAGGCCTTTTTATAATACTTTACATAACTTTGTCTGACTTTGTATGGAAAATGTGGACCATAGCTTGACTTTGTACTGTCTTTGGTGAACATTTTTTAAAATGGCTTTGTCATGAAAGTTAACTCTTTAATTAACAAATAGCATTTTAATTAAATGATACATATTTTATGTAGTAATAATACCCCAGTACTAAATAAAAAGCCTTTTAGACTGTACGTGGATAATATAGAACAAAGCTTGACTTTGTAATGTCTGTCAGTTTACAACTGACTTTGTATGCGAATGTGATGCTTTATTTCCATATCTATCTATCTATCTACCTATCCTATCCTATCCTATCCTATCCCATCCCATCCCATCCCATCCCATCCCATCCCATCCCATCCCATCCCATCCCATCCCATCCCATCCCATCCCATCCCATCCATCCATCCATCCATCCATCCATCCATCCATCCATCCATCCATCCATCCATCTAATGTAATCTCATCTACCCTACCCTACCCTACCCTACCCTACCCTACCCTACCCTACCCTACCCTACCCTACCCTACCCTACCCTACCCTACCCTACCCTACCCTACCCTACCCTACCCTACCCTACCCTACCCTACCCTACCCTACCCTACCCTACCCTACCCTACCCTACCCTACCCTACCCTACCCTACCCTACCCTACCCTACCCTACCCTACCCTACCCTACCCTACCCTACCCTACCCTACCCTACCCTACCCTACCCTACCCTACCCTACCCTACCCTACCCTACCCTACCCTACCCTACCCTACCCTACCCTACCCTACCCTACCCTACCCTACCCTACCCTACCCTACCCTACCCTACCCTACCCTACCCTACCCTACCCTACCCTACCCTACCCTACCCTACCCTACCCTACCCTACCCTACCCTACCCTATCTATCTATCTATCTATCTATCTATCTATCTATCTATCTATCTATCTATCTATCTATCTATCTATCTGTTGTCCGTACGTCGTTGCTCTAATGTCGTCCAACCCAGTTCCTGCCGCATGCGGGTGACACTGCTGAAGCCAGAGAAGTCACCCTTTACCCACCTTATAGCCCTTCTTTGAACCTGTTCCAATTTTTGTATATTTTTGGAGGTGCAAGGATTCCAAACTGAAGAGGCATATTCCAATTGGGGTCTGACTAGAGTTTTAAAAGCAGTTTCACGAATTTTAACATTTTTAGTTTTGATGTTTCTTCGAATAAATCCTAAAGTTTTGTTTGCGGATGAAGTGATGTTATCAATATGTTTGTTCCATGAGAGGTCTTTGGATAGTGTTACTCCTAGATATTTTGCAGAATCTACATGTTCTAATATATGTCCATGAAGTGAATAATTAAAAATTTTGGTACACTTGTTCCTGGTTATGTTGATGACTTGGCATTTACTTGGGTTGAATTCCATGTCCCATTTCTTTTCCCAAATTTCTAAACTGTTTAAATCAGTCTGAAGAGTTGTACTGTCTTGGGGCTTTACAATTGCTAAGTACACAGCAGTGTCATCCGCAAACAGCCTGACCTGGGATTGGATTGAATCAGGTAAGTCATTTATATATAATAAAAATAATAAGGGGCCGAGAACCGAGCCTTGGGGTACGCCAGATGTGACTGGGACTTCAGATGAGAATTCTCCATCAAGAACTACACGCTGTGTACGACCAATTAGGAAAGATTTTATCCAATAAAGGGTACTGTTTGTAATACCATGTTCATGTAGTTTGTACAATAATTTGAGGTGACTAACTTTATCAAAAGCTTTACTGAAATCTAAGAGTATGAGGTCTGTCTGTTGTCCGTTGGTCATGTTTCTGGCTAAGTCGTCTACTAATTGAATGAGTTGGGTTTCACAGGATCTTTTTTCTCTAAAACCATGTTGAAGTTCGTAAAGTATGTTGTATTTATTGAAATGGTTTGTGATGTTTGAGGCTACTATATGTTCTAGCATTTTGCAGAGTATGCAGGTAAGTGAAATGGGTCTGTAGTTAACGGCATCTTCCTTATTTCCCTTTTTGAATAGAGGTGTTACATTTGCCGAGGTCCAAATTTTAGGAAGTATGCCTTGGTTGAGAGATTTTTGAAAGAGAATGCTAAGAACAGGTGCAATTTGGTATCTAAGGTCCTTAAGGACTAGAGGTTTTATGTTATCTGGCCCTGCTGCTTTATGTGGATTAAGTTTTTCCAGTAATTTTAGAATACCATCTGTAGAAATAATAATAGTTGGCATGCTAGGGTACTTTTGTTTGAACTGAGCCGGTATATCTTTTTCGTTGAAGCTATTCCAGATTTTACTCATGCATGTTTGGGAGAGTTTTATGGGAGAAACAGGGGTAAAAACAGATTGAAACTGTTTATTTAAAATATTGGTGATATCACGTTTATTTGATTTAGATTTTTGTGTAATGGGATCGAAAAGAGTTGAAATGCCTTGAGAATCTTGTCTAGCAGATTTAAGTAGACTATATATTTTTTACTATCAAATTTCTTTTGTTCTTCATCTGTGTTTTCCGAATTTATACCCAAGACGTATTCAATGTAATTATTATAAGCAGAACTTATTTTAGCTTTAATTTTACGTTTCATATTTAGAAAGGAATTTCTATTTGCTGGGCTACCATCTCTTTTTTGTTTTTTATAAAGCTTATCTCTTTTTCTTATAAGACGTTTTATTTCCTGTGTTATCCAGGGGAGAGATGTTTTTGTACCAATGTGTTTAATGGGAACAAAAGAATGTATACCATCTGTAATTTTTTCTAAGAAGGAAGACCAAATTTCTTCAACAGACATATTGTCATGGGTTTTTAAAATTTCATCTTTGAATTATTCCATATAAGATTTAAAGTCCTGCCAGTTTGTTTTTCGATAAAGTGGTACATTTCTTGGTTTTTGTTTGACTATGTTTGGTTTCAGATCGGCAGTAACTGATATAATATCATGGTCGGAAATACCTGGAATTACACTACTTTTACTGGTAAGAGTGTGATTGGATGTAAGAAATAAGTCTAAGGTATTTTGACCTCGTGTTTTACCAGTAATTATTTGAGTTAAGTTGTAATCATTTAGCGTTTCAAGGAAATCTTCATATAATGTAAGATGTTTGCAGCTGCTTTTAATGGTTCCCTTAAAATCAAAATCCCATGAAAAATGAGGGTAGTTAAAGTCACCCAGGATCCAGAATACACCTTTAAGCATTTTTGATAATTCCAGTGATTTTTTGAATTCTTCAAAACTATGAACATCGTCTTCCTTTGGTTTGTAATATGCAGCTATATATAAAGATTTGCATGAGGCTAATTGAATTTTTACCCAAATTATTTCACAATCTGTTTTAAGTTGTTTTTGTTCTGTGGCCAAAATTGTTTGTGTGACTAAAATAAAGACACCTCCCCCCTTGCCGTTTCTGTCTTGGCGATATTTTCCCAATGGAAAATTTGATAACATTTCATGTATTTACATTTCATTAATTTGATATATTTAATTGACATATACTTATTTTATAAATTCAATTTTTATTGAATTTAATGTATTTTGTATACTTCATAACTTGTACATAGATGTTTGTGCATGTTTGCTAGTTACTAAAAACAGTTTCTAATACCTTCAATTGTAATGTTAATTCCTCTTTTCATACAATCATTTTTAAGATAGTTTAAGTCAAATGCTTTAGCTTAATAATGTACTTAATAATAAACAACAATCAAACTTATTTACCAACAAGACAAACAAGCAATTTCATGTTTGATTATGTTGACAACAACTTAACGTTTCTATTGTCGCTTTATAATTATTTGTTGATTGCGCACAGAAACAAGAATTATCACGTTTGTTGTGGTTGGCAACAGGTTTCCTTAAAAGGGACAGGGCTCTGCAGAACGGCACACACTATTCTGCAAGCTTTGACAATAAACACCTTTTACATTGGAAACTAAATAAACTTATTATGTTTTCTCTTACACCTTCATAGGTAAGTGATATTTTCTTGTATTACATTTCTGTGCATTAAACAATGTATTTTTAAGTAACATATTTTCTGTAAATTCTTCAGATTTATGAAAGTTAAACTTTTATTAGTTAATACTATGTTTTGTAAATGGAATTCTTAAAATATTGGCATGTACCTTTTCATTGCTAAGCGATTACACTATTTCCCTATGTTAAATCAATTTTAGTTATTCTTTGTTGTGCAACTTTAACATGTTTTATTAAATATATTGTTTGTACACACACTATTCTGCAAGCTTTGACAATAAACACCTTTTACATTGGAAACCAAATAAACTTATTATGTTTTCTCTTACACCTTCATAGAGAGTCAAAAGTCCTCTGTGAAAACTGGTGGGATAGGTTACGATCGATGCCAATAACAAGAACTCCAAACCCAGAATTCCAGAGATCCTTGCGCTCGGGAAAGTCAACAGTGGTGAATTCGATTGAAACATCCGAAACTACAACAACAACTACCACAATGTCTTTGGAAGGAGCAAGTGTACTAGATGACTGTAGAACACGAGGTAGGCCCTCTTTTTATGTAGATGCAGTTGGACACTTTGATCCCTCTAAGCATGAGCCCAGATCTTGGTTAAATAAATATAAATACTATGGACAGATTATGCAACTTAAGGACAGAGATTTGGCAGCAAATTTTGGTTTATATCAATCAAAAACATTTAATTGGTTTATAAATTTACCGGAAGAAGTAAGAAATGATTTTGATCAACTTCAAGAAGCATTTTTATTACAGTTCGCGCAGAGAATTGACACTGTGCAAATTCATGCTGAATTATTTCAAATGAGACAGAAACCTAAGCAATCTGTGCGGAACTTTGTGGCGGAAATTAGGCAGACGGCTAAGTTAGGCGATATTTCAGAAGACGTTATATTTAGTGCTATAAACAATGGTCTTTTGGCGCACATTAAGGCTGATTTACGGCGAAATCCTCCCAATACTATAGAAGATTTGATTCACACAGCAGAACGGGCAGAAAGTGCGTATTCAGTAATGCCACCTCAGGCCGATCTCACAGAAGAAAACTTGTATGCCTTATTTCATAAAGTTATGGGTGTTCACCTAGCAGAAATTAAGGGACAGGTTAATCAAATTGCTCATCAACAGGTTAACGCAATTCAACATTGTCAACAACATTCACAGTCTTCACATCATAGGTCACAGAAACATAACTCACAGTCACACTCAAAGTCTCACAATCAAAACAGTAATCAAACTGAAAACCATACAAAACACACACAACAAAATAACACAAAATGCTATGCATGTGGTAAAGCACGAGATCACGAATATAAGACTTGCCCAGGCAGAAAAGAAACATGTCAGATTTGTGAAAAACTAGGTCATACAGCACTAGCGTGCCGAAACAGAAACACTCAACAATAGCGGTGCCCGCCTGCCAATGGTCAGAAGGGAAACCAATTGGATAGGCATTTAGAAAATGAAAGTGAAAATTGTACAAAAACATCTAAGTTAACAAACAAAACAAGCAAAACAAGCAAAAATTGTCAAAAACCAACATTAAATAAAAACACTATATCAACAAAACAACATTCAAATTCTTCTTTAAATTCTCACAACTTCCCATTTATTGCAAATGCTTCTGTACAAACTACTCTAGAAAACAATTTTATATATGTACAGATTGGCAATAAAAAGATTCGCTCCCTTGTTGATTCGGGATCGAGTTTGTGTTGTATAAAAAGCACACTTCTTGACAAAATAAATTCCCTTCCAAAAACACTTGAGAAAAGTGAATATTCTCATGTGATAGGTGTTAGCGGAAAGTTAATAGAGGTTAAAGGTTGTGTTGTTCTATCAGTTAAGATTGGGGATACCTTATTTTCTCAGAGATTTCATGTATTTGAGGACATTCATCATGATCTTATACTGGGTTTAAACTTCCTAAAAGATCATAATTGTCGCTTGAATTTTGAAAATTCTATGTTTGAAAGTAACTCTGGTGTACCAGTTGTACATCTGGTATCTTCTGTAACCACTGGTCTTGCACGCCTTAAGGATGCTGTTACCCTAGAACCCATGTCCGAAACTCTCGTACAAGTCAGGTTATCTAAGGTACCTAAGGGTTGCACAGCTTTGATTGAAACAGTGCATTCTTTAACTGCAAAGCACGTTGCATGTGCTAGGGTTATAGTTAAACCTGAAACTAGGATTTCAGTGTGTAGGCTTCTAAACCCCACGCCAATCAGTATTACATTAAAAAGTAATTGTGTAATAGGCAAGTTAGTCCCTATTGATGACTCTTTCATCAGTGATCTCGAACAAAACAATGCTTCAAATACACCACCTCATTCAGATAGAGATGCAGATTCTCTCGGTGTTCATTCAACATCAGAAATTGATTCTGATGCTGTTCTCTCTGACTTAGGTATTTCTTTGAAAGACTGTTCACTTAATGATGAACAGAAAACAAATCTAAAGGCATTCATTGTACAAAATAGAGACATGTTTGCCAGAGATACATCTGAGTTAGGTTGCACCGATATGCATTATCACCGAATAGAAACTGGTGATGCCCCTCCACAAAATCAAGCACCTTATAGAACCACTCCACAAATAAAAGCAGTAATGGATGAACAGGTTGAAGATATGAGAAAGAATGGCATTATAGAACCTTCTAATTCTATGTGGGGTGCTCCTGTAGTAATGTGCAAGAAAAAGGATAATACTTATAGGTTTGCAATTGATTACAGAAAACTCAACTCTGTTACGCAACCTATGAATTTTCCATTACCAAGATTTGAAGATGTTGTAGATTCTGTTGCTGACAACCAATCAAAAATATTTACAGTTCTTGATCTTAAGGCAGGTTTTCATCAGATACCTTTGGACCCGGAAACGAAACACAAATCCACATTTGTTTATCATGGCGGTGCGTACAATTTCACCCGACTCCCTTATGGGATGCGAAATGCACCCATAGCCTTCCAATGTCTTATGGCTAATGTACTAAGAGGAATCAATTTCAAATTCGCTCTTGTTTATGTCGACGACATATTAGTACATTCAGCTAATTTTGAGGAACATCTAGGTCACTTGAAGATGGTATTTGATAGGTTAAGGGAAGCCAATCTCAAGCTTCATCCTAAGAAATGTAGATTTGCTGCACCACGTGTGGAGTATCTTGGTCACTACTTTTCCAAAGAAGGAATTGAAGTAAACCCATCAAAAGTGGATGCTGTGAAATCCTTCCCAGTTCCGAAAACACAAAAGAATGTTAGGGAGTTTCTAGGCTTATGTAATTACTATAGGAAGTTCATCCTAGGATTTGCAAACATAGCCCAACCCCTTAACAATTTGCTAAGGAAAGATGAACCGTTTTTGTGGACTGATGAATGTGATAAGGCCTTTGATACCTTAAAAGATAGGCTCACTTCTGCTCCCGTTCTAGTATTCCCTGACCTAACAAAACCCTTTATCGTCTCAACTGATGCTTCTTCATCTGCTGTAGGTTATATTTTGGGTCAAATTGATGATAAAAACCGTGAGCGTGTTATAGCTTATGGCGGTAGGGCACTCCGTGGTAATGAAACAAGATGGGGTATCCATGAAAAGGAATGTTTAGCACTCATTGAAGCAATCAAGCAGTTTCACCCTTATTTAGCAAGTTCAAAGTTTACTGTTTACACTGACAACATTGGCATGAAATACATACAGAGTTTAAAAGATCTTAATGGAAGGAAAGGTAGATGGTCAATGAAATTGCAAGGGTATGATTTTACAATTGTCCACAAAGCTGGAATCAAAAACCAGAATGCGGATGCTTTGAGCAGGCGCACATATGTGGATACAATTGAAACAGAACTCCAAAACAACCCCTCTGTTAGTGCTGCCCACAGCGAGCTTCATCTTGCTTATGACACTCTAACTTCTATATCCCAAGAAGTGCCTCTTTTAGCTGCTCTAGATATTGTTGATGATGATGATAATGTCATTCCTACAGTACAACCAAAAATAGACAAAGCTACTGATATATCTAAACAACAATGGGAAAGTCCAGATATTAAACCCATATTGTCTTACATGGTTAACAATGAGCTCCCAGAAAATAGTTATGATGCAAAGAGAATAATAATGCTATCTGAGCACTTTCTGATCAAAGACAATATCTTGTACCATTTCTTTGATACTAAAAGCAGAAAACGAACAAAGGTCATCAATGAATGTTTTTCCCAACTTGTTGTACCTATAGGACTAAGGGGAGATATCATGTGTGCATACCATGATGGCAGTGCTCATCTTGGTTTTGACAAGACGTATGCTGCTATAAAAGCTAAATACTATTGGCCTAAAATGTACACAGATATTGGAAATCACGTAAAGTCTTGTGAAAAATGTCAAACTTCGAAAAGGAATTACAACAACAACAAAGTTCCTTTGCACCCAATCCCAGTTGCTTCTCATCCCTTCTCACGCATTCATATGGACATTCTCGGTCCACTGCCAATAACAAAGAACAAATTCAAATATGTTCTTGTCATAGTAGACTCATTTTCGAGTTGGTGTGAAAGTTTCCCCCTACGTACTCAAGAAGCAACTGAAGTCGCAAAAATCTTGTATGAAGAAATCATTTGTAGGTACGGTGCCCCAGATACCATAGTGAGCGACCGTGGTAGTAACTTCTTGTCAAAACTTGTTGCTGCCCTTTGTGAGTTGTTTCAAATCACAAGGCATCATACCTCTTCTTATCATCCTCAAAGTAACAGTACTGTTGAAGTTGTTAATGGTTCTTTAGGACAGGCACTTAGGTCATTTTGCAGCAAAACGCAAGATGATTGGGATCAATACCTCCCATCCATTATGATGGCTTTTAGGAACGCTGTTTCGTCCACCACAGGTTTCACCCCTTTCTATGTCATGTTCGGACGAGATATGCGCACACCTATTGATACATCCTTACTTCCTAAATCAACACTTCCTAAATCTGTTAGAGAGTACCTTGACGACTTAATACAAAAACTGAAGCTTACCAATTCTCTTGTAACAGCCAATAGGTTGAGTGAGCAGATCAGGCAGAAGAAAAGACACGACCTCACTGCTAAGGAACCTTCTTTTGAAATAGGACATAAAGTCATTATCCAAAACGAGGCTCATGAAAAGGGCCTTTCCAAGAAACTGACAGCCAAATTTGAAGGTCCTTATGAAATAGTTGAGCTTGGTCCAAATCACACCTACCAACTAAAAAGACTATCAGATGGTCGAATTTCAAGAAAATTAGTAAACGCTTCAAGACTTAAGCTTTACTATGATGCTGCTATTCGCAAATATCACTTGCCGGAGGATGACAATCATCCAAACATTTCCAATGAAAATCAGGTCGCTGTTGAAAATGACGGGACTGTGAATCCCACAACAAGTGCTGATAACTCAATCAATCCTGACCACCAAAATGCTAATGATTTAAGTCAGCAAAATTCAGCTGCTATTCAAAAAATCATTTTCATGAAACGTAAGGGCAACAAACGCCTTTACAAGGTCAAATTAAAAGATTCAAGCTGGAACAATTACTCTTGGGTCACACAAAACTCAATTCCTAAGTCTTTACTGGATGAGTTTCACACCAAGTACAATTTACAGGGCAGAAAACGAAAACGCCCTAGGTATTTTCACAAAAAGCCTGCATAATCTCATACTGTTTCCTAATATCTCTTGATCAATTTTCCAAGGCAGGTACTTTCCTTAAATAGCCCAAAGTTAAATGATTACTTATCAGTAGACTTAAGAAGAAATGATAGTTAACTTACAAGGTTACGTCATAGTTCTAAGAGATGCAAATTTAAGTAATGAGCTGGTCTCAAGAAATAAGTGCTAAATTCCTAGGAAATGCATTCTCCGCGAAAGTTTGGCTTCAACTTTGCTAGGATACTGTCCCTTTTCTACTTGCAGGATATCTCCTCTGTCTTCTAGTGGTCTCCTACTTTGCAAATGTGCTTGGGGAAAGCTTAACACAGCGCCTGAATTATGGAGTTGTTTTCAAGACGGACAATGATATGTTCATTTCTGATGAACAATGGAAACATACATTTATGCTTAATGTAGAAAATCCACATTTAATAGAGTTCAGTGATTCAGAACCGAATTGTAATTGCCCTGCTCTCAAACAATCTTACCTAAATATATTCAGACTGTATAATGACACCATTGAAACTGTCAGTCAGTCATTAAATCATTTGTCACACATATTACCTGATCATCGTGACACTTTAAGTTCAAACAGACGAAAAAGGTCCTTACTACCCTTCGTAGGTAAAATTGGCAAAAGTCTGTTTGGATGGGCAACCACAGACGATGTGCAAGATATCGCAAATCACGTCAACGCATTAATACGTCAAAATAAAGCTTTATCAACTGGCTTTGCACATGATAATCAAATACTTACATCTTTCATGAAACTTAGTGATGATAGGATGGGGAACCTTTTTAATTCAGTTAAGGAAAATCATCAAGTACTTTTGACACTTAATGCTAAGCTTGATTCTTCACTGCAAAGCTATCAATATCAGCAGGCTGCAGTAATCGACGTATTAGCCAAAGCAATTGCATACAATGACCTACTAAAGAGATCATACAATAACCTTGTACAAGGTGTAACATCGCTTTTGCAAGGTAAACTCTCAGAACTTATATTACCATATGAAGTTTTAGCTGATAGCATTGCAAACATATCAGCTACACTAGAAAGCAAAGGATATTCATTGTTTTCTAGTGACCCCATATTTTACTATACGAATGCAAAATTTCATTTCTTCAAACATGAACAAACAGTGTACATCACAGTACTATTTCCATTAGTACATACAGGGTTATCTCTTCGCCTCCATCAAATATTTTCCTACCCAGTACCCATCAACAACACTTCACTACACGTTTCAAAGATAATGGGTCTTCCCAAGTATATTGCTGTTACTAAATTCCGTGATTATTACATAGAATTAGATTCTGAAACCTTGTCATCATGTGAACCATATGATAGAAGAACACTTTGCAAATTCAACATACCTCTTACACCGGTCACTTATGATTCATGTGCATTCAGTCTTCTTGTATCAGACAAGAATGCTATAAACTCTAATTGTGAGTTTCGATTTATGCTTAATGCAATGTCTCCTTCAGTAAGACAACTAAATCAAACCCATTTCTTAGTGTTTAACACATCTATACTAACGTTGGAATGTCCCGATGGCCAACAGTCAATCCCAGGTTGTCATTTTTGTCTAATCACCATTCCATGTAACTGCTCCATCACCACACTATCAACATTTATTCCACATCGCTTTCTGAACTGTCATCATCATTCAACTCCAATCACCACATTACACCCAGTAAACCTTGCACTTCTGCAGCAGTACTTTCAGCCTGTTGCTTTAGACCCCATTGAAGCTCACACGACATTTAGTTCGCCTTTAAACATTACAATTCCTCACTTCCAAATTTATGAACACAATTTCTCACAACTTATTGCAAATGACAGAATTGAGCATTTAAATTTGAAACGAATGACTGAAAGTGCAAAAAGAAATCAAGTTATTTATACATCAATGGCTGATCCACTTTTAAATATGCCAATACAGACTGACGCCTTTCCTTATGCTGTTGTCATGTCTACAACATCAACCATTCTAGCAACACTTAGCTTAGTCGGATTTGCCTGTTTGTTTGTCAGATATAGAAAACTCAGTATTTTACTGTTGTCAACTAACATTTTACCGCAAACAAAAGCAAATGTTGCAGATCTTCCAAGTTTTAAATACACAACAACAACAAATCCATCACCATCAACAACCGAAACCATCTCAGCATTAAGTCTCGAAACATTTAGTAACTCACCATTCGTCTTATTCGTATCATTTTTCATGATTATAGTCATATATAAACTCATCAAGAAATGCTATGGTTCGTTTAGGAAAAGTGTTCTTATTCTAGAAGTCACCAATGGTAATTCCTCCATGCAGATTCCATGCATGTATTTACCCCAATGTGTTCAACATCTGGACTTCTCTGGTAACCAATGCCTCAATGACATAGTCATCTCAGATGGTTATTTCGCCACCCTTTCTATTGACTTTGGTGATCTGACTATTTCAAACAGAATAACACAAAAGCAATTAAAACCACTCAACACAGTCACTCTTAACCCATTACAAAAATACCAACTCAAACGAATCACACAGAAACCCTTTCACATGTCACTATGGATAAATCAGAACAACATATGCATTCCCTTAAATATTCAACATGGTGAAGCGCCTCCTAAAAAACAAGGCATTTACCCTGAACTTCCCCTGACTACCGCACTTTTACAGCCATGAACACTTAGACGCTTTTCTGTGTTTTGATAAGGCATTGTTTGGGCACTAAATGTATCCCATACACATGAAACCTGGCTTGGCTAATGTTGATTTTACGACTGCGAGCTGTATCAGATTGTAAAGATTTTTGTCTCTTTGGGGTAACCATAACACATGTTCTTGATTGTTTTTACATTTATATGTTTAACTAGTTAATAGAGTCCTTATGTCTGTGCCAATGTTCTTTTCACATGTCCATACTTAGTGACTGTTTAATACATCGTCTAGTATGCTGCATCTACATAAGGGCCTACACTAACATAACATTTGTGATAGTGAACAACCCATGTGCATTCAGGATCTACCCTCCAAAAGACACGGATTATAATACATGTGGTCGACATATGAAACAAACGTTATGTTTAAAATGTACATAGTGTATACATTACTACAGTTCAATGTGTGTTTGGTTTGTTTGATTTGTTCTTTGTTTACAATTTGTTCTTTAATTATATTTATGGTTATCTTCATCTTCGTACTCAATGCAGGAGCATTGATTTTCGCGAAGCAAGGGATGTTTTCCCAATGGAAAATTTGATAACATTTCATGTATTTACATTTCATTAATTTGATATATTTAATTGACATATACTTATTTTATAAATTCAATTTTTATTGAATTTAATGTATTTTGTATACTTCATAACTTGTACATAGATGTTTGTGCATGTTTGCTAGTTACTAAAAACAGTTTCTAATACCTTCAATTGTAATGTTAACTCCTCTTTTCATACAATCATTTTTAAGATAGTTTAAGTCAAATGCTTTAGCTTAATAATGTACTTAATAATAAACAACAATCAAACTTATTTACCAACAGGTTTCCTTAAAAGGGACAGGGCTCTGCAGAACGGCACACACTATTCTGCAAGCTTTGACAATAAACACCTTTTACATTGGAAACCAAATAAACTTATTATGTTTTCTCTTACACCTTCATAGGTAAGTGATATTTTCTTGTATTACATTTCTGTGCATTAAACAATGTATTTTTAAGTAAACATATTTTCTGTAAATTCTTCAGATTTATGAATGCTAAACTTTTATTAGTTAATACTATGTTTTGTAAATGGAATTCTTAAAATATTGGCATGTACCTTTCATTGCTAAGCGATTACACTATTTCCCTATGTTAAATCAATTTTAGTTATTCTTTGTTGTGCAACTTTAACATGTTTTATTAAATATATTGTTTGTACACACACTATTCTGCAAGCTTTGACAATAAACACCTTTTACATTGGAAACCAAATAAACTTATTATGTTTTCTCTTACACCTTCATAGAGAGTCAAAAGTCCTCTGTGAAAATATGGTACATATCCTAAGGTATTAGGAAAAATTTCACAATCTTTATGGTCAGAGGAAAGCCAAGATTCGGTACCAACTACGACATCTGGCTTTTCTCTCTCCAAGAGAAGGTGAAATTCTGAGAGTTTGTTTACAATTGACTGGCAATTTACATTTATAATTTTTAATTTGGTGGGTGTAAATTGTTTTGGGTTTTTAGTTTTATGTATCATCTCTATGTTGGGTTTGTTTTGGGGTAGTCCAATTTCTGCTGTCTGTCCCGTCAAGTCATTTTGTGATAGCACATTGAAGCTGTTGTCCGAGCTATAGGAAGACAAAGAATGTTGGGAGCTAGTAGAGTAATTTTGTTGGTCACAGTTAGAGCAGACCCAAGAGAACGACTGGTCACATGTTACAAGTTTGTTGTAACTGTTAATGCTTATATTTTGACAATGGATATGAAACCAGGTAATGCACCCGTCACATTCAATGGCATTGTCACTGTCAGTGACTTCACAACCACAGCTTCCACATGGATAAATAGGGCCAGGATTTAATTCAATATCATGGGCTAGGAATAGCAGTAATATACCTAGGAATGCAAGTGACAGGGTTTTGTTTTGCTTGTTTACATTACTAATTTTTCGCCATGTTGAACTTGAAGGTTGAACCAATGTAAATCCAATTCCCATAGACCTCAATGTTAAATTCCCAATATTCAATGCACATTTAACATGATTTCTATCATCTTAATTTCTAGACAACCATATATGACTATGAAGATCTACATTTCATCTATTGAAAAACACACAGCAAATGGGGGGTTAACTTACTTGTAAGAAAATTACTGATCTCTATGGAAGCATATTTGCGCCGCAACTTAACCATATAAAATAACGTGAAAAAATGGAGGATTTCGCAAAAAAAGTTTTTTTTCCGCGAAAACAGATAAATTACACACGAAAGAAATTAACACGAATTTATTCCTGATAATGCTCTAAATTGCCTCAACATAAATATATAGTATCCATGAAAATAATGGAGGATTTTACGAAAACAGATTTTTTTTTCGAAAACAGATAACTTTTTTTTTCGTGAAAACATCCATTTTTTTCACGTTATTTTATGTGGTTAAGTTGTGGCACAAATATGCTTCCATAATTTTAGATAACTGGCATCTTTCGTGAAATTATTACGCTTCCATGAAAAGTTATCTGTTTTTCGTTTCACGAAATCTGATTTCGTGAAATCTTCCATTATTTTCATGCAAAAATTTATTTCGTGAAATTTTTAAGGTTTCGTGAAAAGTTATGTGTTTTCGTGAAATCCTCCATTATTTACATGAAAACTTTATCGTTAAGTTGTGGCAGTTTAGAGCACTAACAGAAATAAATTCGTGTTAACATAACTTTTTTTTGTCGTGAAAATATGGATGTTTTCGCGAAAAAAAACTCTTTTTTTGCGAAATCCTCCATTATTTTCACGTTATTTTATGTGGTTAAGTTGTGGCAAAAATATGCTTCCATAGATGACTAACCGAACAGACCCTATTTTAAACGCGGTATCGCAAATACGGTGCCAAATATATACATCCGCTCTTCCGGAACTAGTGCGCCTCTACCAAACGAGATATAGGCATGAAATTGCTTTCATTTATTTTCCTGACATGTTATTCCTGCAAACAAGTCACAAACAGGTCGATTTCTATCGGTTAAGAGGCCCCCAGATGAAGAGAAAAAAATAGCATATAATGAAACGGACTTCATTCGAATGGACCACGGAGGAATACTTAGTTATTGTCGGTCATCCTGATGACCGACATATTATAATCGACCAAACATGAGCTCTATAGCCTGAACACCGGTTAACAGTGACTCACGGTCCAGAACGGAAAATTTGGACTATGTCATCTGTTCCTATGGCGCATGCAAAAGGATAGTGTATAGGCCGATGTTTGATTGCTTGATATATAGAGAAGCTCTTTACCGGAAAAGACATTAATGTAGATAATCATGTTTCTTGTATACTTAATTTATACTTTTATTCAGGACGTGTAGAAATAATGCAGTTGTTTAAGCATCGTTAAACTGGATGCCTTCTAGGTCATAGCGGTACCATAGAACTTTCCACAGCCGATGCGAATTTGTACACTTAGCAGACAAGCGATGCTTATTTACATAGTTAGGTCCGCAAATCAGGTCAAATCAGGTCAGTGACCATTAGGAGACGAAAACAAATGTATTCGTATGTTGGATGCATTTATTAATTTCACTTAAACTTTGTGCTGATCACATTGATTGTTTTTGTTATTGTTAAGACGATTTATTCTGAAACTGTTACAAAAAAAATTATTTGTTTTAATTAATTCTATGGCCAAAATATTGGCATTGTGTCACTGTTTAAAGGTGTTACACAAGTATTCCTTCTCAGGCAGAATATCACTTCAAAAGGTGGTGGTCTTATAGTTTATTCTAAACGATCGCTTTTTACATAAAAATGTTGTGATGATTGCTTGTGTTGTCTAATTTACTGTACTTGTAAAAATAATGTTATTGTTTTAGCATTGACTTCAGACCGAACAAGATCAGTGACATAGTGTGTGTATGTGGGTCAGACATTAGAGTTAGCGGTTTCGCGGGTATGTTTTGCACCTTTTAGCTCAATTTTGATTTCATTCATTGGATTTCATTCATGTAAATCTCAGTAATAGACGATCTTA
Source organism: Corbicula japonica (assembly GCA_038501625.1). Classification (NCBI taxonomy): domain Eukaryota; kingdom Metazoa; phylum Mollusca; class Bivalvia; order Venerida; family Cyrenidae; genus Corbicula; species Corbicula japonica. The sequence goes on from JAZAYU010001030.1 coordinate 78,534, forward strand.
TTATTCACGAATAACAACACTATGTAAGCTTCGTTTTAACAGGAGAAAAAGAACAAATATTTAAAGTATACAGATGATTGAGCTTCATTTTCAAGCCGACGAAACAATTCCAACAGAAACAGGAGATAAAAAAAAAACAAACATTTATTTTTGCAAGTTTGCGTTTCAGACAAATTTTTACCAATGGCGAAACAGTACTTGTCTTATTTGCGTTTATATATCGACGCTACAGGTAATCCATATAAGCAAGCCTACAGAATTTCCATAGTTTATCAATCATGTAAAGGTTATAATCTGGAAGTATTCCATGTGAGTGATAGGAAATTACCGGCAAAGTCGGAATACTTTATTGCTGAGTCGGGACTGGCCAGTTCGCGCCGCTCCCTGGTAAATCAAGTCGATCTGCATCTACCTGGTTGAGAAGACAGATATCTTTTTAAGAGATCAGTTTATAAATTGCAGACAGCCAAGATTAAGTTCTTTCTATAGTCCACAGACCTGGTCGAAGATAATGAATTCCATGAAACACAATTATTCCAAGTATTCTAAAGTTTAAACTGATATTGTTATTCACTTAAGCTTTCAATCCAAAAGTTCAAACGGTTTATCATACTTTTTGTGTTTATTTGCATCATTCCTCAAAATATTATCCAAGTGAAATGGTAAAACTGCGAGATTTTCAACAGACTAGCAGTCTTGAGATATATAAAGTGAATCAGTACATTTGTCGGCTTTGTTTGGGATGCATTATTAATTTTTTTGTTGGAGATAAATTCGAGCAGTCAAAATAGAAGATATTTTAACGAAAAAGGCACGTGTAAAATGCATTATGATTCATATTAAAGTCTTTTAACAGGGGCATAACTCAAAAATATTGAAGCAGGGGTTATCGATCTTGTTGTCAGAGTGCTTTGTTTATGCAAATGAGGATATATTTCAAGTATTGTGTTGATAGGACAAGGACTTTCAATGTTATAGGCAACATTAAATTCGATACTTAAGTAATTTGAAATGGGCATAACAAAATATAATATAACAAGAGTGATCATTTTTGTTGTCGGAGATGGCTTTATTCATGCAGAAGATATTTTTTAATTATTAAGTTGATATGTCAAATACTTACGAACATCTAGGCAACATTAGGTTTCACATTTAAGTTTATGGGCTACAGGACAACGCAGCCGTCGACGACGACGACGCCGCCGGACAATGAGATCCATTCGTGTCTAACTACTATTGCAGGTGACAAAATGATAAGCGCTGTCATACAATGGATTTAAAATTGAAACAAAAACGTTTGACGAGAGCAAGCGAGCATATTTATGACAGGGCGGAAATTCTTAATAAATACCAACATTCTAAAGAAATTTTTCTAGAGAAGTTTACACTTCAGAACCGTCTTTTGTTAAAATGGCATGCTATTGACCGACTAGCTTTTTGGAAAGCTAAAACTTGTTTACCTTAATACCTGAAGACTTCAACAGTGATGCACAAATACTGATTTTGCTTGGTAGGTTAGTTTTGGGCATGAAACCTCCAAAAGGGACGTGCTTGTATTCATCATGATTTCCTTTGAGGGAAAGACACGCTGAAACAAAGTAATATATAGCAAATACGCCAAAAAGCCCGCTCGACATTTTGTGCATTGGGCACTATGGTCACATGACCCGCGAAAACTGAACAAATTCGTTAGAATTTTGCCAAAACGGAACAAAAAGCTTAAAATTTCGTGGGACTCCCTGTAGATACGTTTGAATCTACTCTGTAACACCAAACAAACCCTTCCTGAGCTTAGAATTCGGTATTTTTGTGGAAAAATTTAGAGCTGGAGAAAAACCTGGTAGATAGCACGACGCCTGCCCAATTACAGTGTAAGTTTCTGTCATTTTATTATAAAGGGACTCATCAACGTTATATATCACATTATGTGCCTAATATAATTGCATTCTGTTAAGGGAAGTTACGCTCGATTTTCTAACCCGTTTCGCCCTCTGTTCATACCAAATTATTTTTATATTCTAGTCGGACTAAATCTAGTGTTCAGTATATTTAAGATAATTCATTATATTTTGCACAATTGTTAACGTCAACTTACGCATTTTTAATGTTATGTTATACTGATTATATCATTTCTACTATGTTAAATGATTCTCAGACCATTGTTTGTACTTTTCAGTATTTTACCTGTGGAACAAACATCACAAGGTTAACTATCTGCAATTTCGAGTATTCCATATCCCGGGTAGCTGGATAAAGATACAGGTAGAATATCATGGAAACAATATCTATTTAAATTTATGATAGAAAAAGATATCAACAGCATTTACAATTGTCAATATTCTAGAGGCATGTTACAAAACCGATGGCAGCGGTGGGATTCAGCGATCAGCAATCTAAATGTTGTCTAGCCAAGCTCTCCCATATACTCAGGATATTGACTTCAAAATACACCAGACTTGCAAACCCCAAAACTTGAATCATTACTTACAAATCTAATTAAAGAACTATTATATTACATAACACCATAATATACATGTATGACGTAGTATAATGCCTCTTACAGATCTGGTTCGGTGAGACATTGCCTTTATCGCTTAACCTTTCCTACAAGGAAGTAAATACATCACATTTTTGTGAATGTTTATTTTGGATGTCATACAATCGCTTTTACTATGTTTAAGTTTATAAAAAAGTACAATCCGTTATAATTATTATTTCAACACATCATTATCCACAATGATGCAGGGCACCTGGGGAAAGAAAAGTCCCTATGGCTGGCCAGACAATAATCGGCCTTTTGCAGAGCTTACGCCCATCCACACCTCAAGACCTATGGAGCTAGTCTCCATTGACTTCCTGAAGCTCGAACCCAGTAAAGGTGTAATCGAAAATATTCTGGTTATACATGTAGTGGACCACTTCACTCGTTTTGCGCAGGCTATTCGATGCCGAAACCAGACAGCAGCTACCACTGCAAAGGCCCTATATGAAGGATTTTTTCGATTCTACGGGTTCCCAGAGCAACTGCACAGTGACCAAGGTCGCAACTTACTGAGTCGCGCTATTCAGGAGCTGTGCAGAATTGCTGGCATAAGGAAGTCTAGGACCACTCCATACCATCCTATGGGAAACGGTGGAGCAGAGAGGTGGAATCAAACCCTCCTTAACATGCTTGGGACTCTGGAGAATCACCAGAAGTCCGACTGGAAGAGTTATATATCACCCCTGGTGCAAGCGTATAACGCAACAAAAAATGATGCCACTGGATACGCCCCACATTACTTAATGTTTGGGTGGCATCCCCGGCTACCTGTTGATGCGTATCTGGGTACGGATCCCACTGGGGCATGACAGCAGCCACTCATCATACGCATCAAAGATACACAGGCACTGAGGAAGCTGGGAAGCTTGCCACCAAGAATAAGTTAACTTATGATCAGGGTATCAAGCAGTCCAAACTTGAAGTGGGAGATCAGGTGCTGGTCAGGAAAGTTGGGCTGCAGGGAACAAACAAACTAGCCTTCAAATGGGACACTGATGTTTATGTCGTGCTAGAGATGCCCAACTCTGACATACCGGTGTATAGGGTCCAACTTCAGTCTCGTAAGGGTCCCATTAAAACCCTTCACCGGATTTTGCTGTTGCCCTACCATAACATCAACCAACCTGCAGATTACTGAGACTGTGTTCTGCCCTCCTCTGGGAAAAGTTCCCGCAAAAGAACTGTTAAAATACCCAGGGGGGGAGTTGCACACGCAGCTTCCTGCAGAGGGCAACACAACAGCACCAAGATCAGACAGTTAAGACGCATCAGACTCCGATGAGAGTGAAAAACAGGTATTATACATACCACCTCACCTCAGGGGCCTTAGACCTGCGAAGCGGCAAAACCCCCCACACCCTAGGGAGATACCTGCTGACTCTTCTGTGTCTGAGGTAACCAGGTCCTCATATAACCTGGATCAGACCTTGCCTCAGCGCAGAATTGTGGGTTCTCCCATGCAGACTTCTGATGCTAGGTCAGCAGAGACTTTTTCCCCAACCCCACAGTCCTCTGCTGCACCTGAAAGCATAACCACCAGATATGACATTACATTACCCGAAATCCCGGACTGAGGTGCCCGAGGTGAGCATCGAGCCTAGCTCTGCCACTGATGTTTCTGCTCCTCCTACAGTAAGTCCGCGCCCAGTCAGGCGGAGGGTCCCACCACAAAGATATGGTGAGTGGGTAACCACCGTCGGTGTGGGAATTACTCAAGATTGCAAGATTTTTTATGTTTAAAATTCTCCAATCTATTTATATCCAATTTGTGTTAAGGTGGGATGAATGGAATTTAATTCTTCATAGTTTTATGTTCCTAAGTGATATCCAATCTTTATCAGGGTTTTATATTAAAGGATAATAATATTTCACCAGACTTGATTTTTTTTAATCAACATGTTGCTTTAATCTTTGCTGCTTGTATTTTGATTTTCAATTAATGGTAATAGTCTTGCAATTTGGGAATGTGTAAGACTTAATTTTTATATTCTAGCCTAGTACTTTTTGTTTGGATATATATTTTTGGGTTGTTTGAAATGTCTGGAGCCATTTCCTTAAAGGGGGGAATGTGTAACCTAGGCAATATTTTATGCTAGCTTGCGTCTTACATCAATGTTTGTGATCGTTTACTCACCATGTATGTGTATACATGTATTTAACTGCCTAACTGTATTCCAGGTAGGCAGTGATGTTATCTTGTATTGTGTGGTTCAGTGAGTGAGTGGTTGGTTAGCGATTTCGCAATAATTCGCATGAATTCCCAAACCCCGCGAAACCCTCTTTGTTTCTCTTTTCCATCTATTTTCCCGGGACTCCGACTCTTACCTTTGTGGGATACAGATTAGATTTAACTTACAGTTTATCTGTTATTGTAATAGATATTATTCCTTAAGTATACCAATTTATTGCATATTTGGTATATATTCATTGCTTAAGGTTTGATTGAAACTATACCACAGATCCTGGTAAGAATTTATTTATTGTGTTACGAATATAACAGTTATATGTGAGTTGCTGAAGTAATCTGTTTGATTTGGTTGCAATTCTATGATTTTTTATCGTGTCTATTTCATGAATGTAAATATTAATTCTTTATGTTACAGTTTTAGGCTATTTATGTCTTGTTACATACCACCACCAACAACAACAACACCACCACCACCACCACTCCCACCACACCACCACCACCACCCCCAACCACCACCACATACCACCACCAACAACACCATCATCAACAACAACAACACCAAAACAACAACACCAACAACAACACCAACAACACAACCGACAATAACACAAATAACAACAACAACACCACCAACAACAACACCACCAACAACAACATTAACACCAACAATAGCATCAACAACACCAACAACAACACCACCACCAACAACAAGAACACCACCAACAACAACACCACCACCACCACCAACAACAACACCACCACCATCACCACCACCAACAACAACACCAACAACACAACCAACAATAACACAAATAACAACAACACCACCAACAACAACACCGTCAACAACACCACCAACAACAACACCACCACCAACATCACCACCAACAACAACATCAACACCAACAATAGCATCAACAACACCAACAACCAACAACACCAACAACAACACTGACAACAACAACAACAACAGCAACAACACCACCACCAACAACAACAACAACACCATGATGGTGACCATCACTACCAACACCAACAACAATACCAACACCACCAACAACAGCAACCAGCATACCATACCATACTATACTGCACCACACCACACCACATCACTATAGGTGGGCAGGGATAGTGGGTTGATGGGTGTGGGATCAGGGGTGTATGGGCTGGGTTGTGTAAACCCTCTAAAAAAACTACAATAATAAAAAATAATAAATTAAGTGTAATTTATTGATTTCCTAACTTGGATTAAGAAACTTTTGTTCATGTGTGTGTTGGGTGTCATAAACTCCTGAATCACTCCCCAGTTGAAATGAAGCCCAGTTTAAAATGTGCTTAAATATGTCTGACTTCGAATAGTCGAGCTTGCAGTCCTTTCCGTCTGGCTCTTGTTCCATTTACCGTTCAACAGTTGCTTATTTTTAATCTTTCTTATTCATCTGAGTGGAAAGTGTTGTATTTTGCCACCAAAATACACTTCAGGTCTGTTAATACTTAGTAGTACAAGGCCTCGTTAAGCATTGACCATGGATAACATATCCTAGGTGTTTGGCTGAAGCAGCATCGTTTGTGGCTGAAGAGACCAATTGGAGAGTGGCATTCTTTGCCACCGGTGTTGCAGTTCCAATTAGTCAATGGACTGACACAATTTTGGTGCTCTTTTTTTAGCGAGCCCGTCTGTCCTCTGTTGCACACGCCAGCTTCTTTTCACCTGTCTTAAGCTGTTATGTCAGGGTGTCCCTTCACCTTGATCGGTCTGTTGAAAGGTCTTCACAAGACCCTGTATCGATGCCGAGATCTTTCATTCTTCTTTCTCTTTGTACCGCAGCTTTTGACGCCCAGTGCATAGGTTCCCAGATGACTACTCTCCATATAAGATGGCCTTTAGGATGCTCCATTCCTACAAGCACCGTACATGTCGTACATGTCCAAGCCAGCTAAACCTTCATTGTCTGAGAATGGTGCAAATAATAAGAATTCCCAGTATGCCAGTTATGTTTCACACATTAAATAGACAGTTTATGGATCAGTGGACATTAAATACTCCGAACTTTTGACACACATATACAGAAACTACCTAAGAGATAACTCATTCTCACTGCAAATATCAAATGTTTTAGAAACTCATTTTAGTGAAATTTAGAGGAAAATATAGAGGAAAAGAATTTCATGTGGTTCGTAAAAAGAAAAACATTTATATTTTAGGAGAAAATGGTAGAGCAATGTCTTGTCAGCGTCCAGCCGGTTAGGCCATCCCAAGTTGAGCTTTCCGGTGAATTAAAAGAGGACATTACAGGATTATATGCAGGTGAGTCCGTTTTGTCCAACAAATACAAAAGATTTGGATTATCTCGTCGTGAACTGATTTAGCAGCTTCAATCTCTTTCCCAAACTGACCATATTTACTTTAGCTTTGTATGTTTTCATTTATCCCATATATGAAAAGGAGCTCGCAGACTACGTTAGCTAATTAGTTTAATGTTTGTCAACGTTGATGCTCTGTTTGTAATTAAAGCCTCCTTAAACTTTATTAAACTGGTTCAATTACATATGGTAAATCAGTATGGCAAAGTATGATGTTGAAAGAAACTTCTACATCAACCATAATGACCGAGTGAAAGATGTCCATATTCACAGTAATTGTAAGTTTACTTTGGAAAGTTGTTTGTCGTGCCCTTATCATATTTAATCCCGATATATATCAGAACCTTTTCAGTTATATCTGCCTATGTGTATGTCATGAAACAGCTTTCATCATTGTTGTTTGGTTACTTTGCAACATGCATCAATACAAATGAAAAAGGATCATAAATTTGTGTTATCAACTTTTAAGTATATTCATTTGATACTGGGCCGGCAGGTTCCAGCAGAAATACGGCACCTGATATGCTGACAATATGGCGAAGCTGTGCTTTCTGACGTTTCTGAATTTTCCTGTCTTGTTCATCAATTTGTTTCAATAAGAATACATACTCTAATAAACGGGGTACTTGTTTCATTCCTAAATTAGATTTTTGCTCTTTCGAGAACTTTTGTAAAATGTTTTATTTTACAGTAAACCAGACTATCATCCCTATTAATTGGCAAATAATCGCCATCATTTATCTTGAGTTAAAATGATGTAATGGCCCTTCTGGATATTCAACTACTGCGTTTTAAAAGTTTACTGTATGAGCAAATGAAATAATGTTTTGTGAATGTTGAATTCCAGATTATGGAACTCCATTGTATGCACACTATAGTGATGAATTTCTGACTCTGGACGAAAAGAAATGCATACGGGGCTTATTAGATGGTTTGGAATACATTGAAGATGCAGTCAAAGAAGACTTCTATGATTGTATGGGAGTACTTGTGACTAAGAAAAAGCTTAAACGAAATATAGCTGCTAAGTTTGGAGAAAGGTTTGTTGAAAGTCGTGCGAAACAATGCCCTACTTTGAAGATTGGGAAGAGTTCTCCCGTGCAGCCATCAGGGCGAACAGACATACTACAACCAAATCTTATCAACAGATGTCAAAAACCTGCGACTCAAACAGAGGAAACATACATTTATGAACATGAGAAGCATTTTACTGAAGAAAAGCAAGTGAGTGCAGTTGTTCCGAATGAAATATTTACTCTTGAAACAGAGGACACAAACAATGCTTTGAACAACCAGATACCTGGCACTATTTCAGTAAAACCAGGTGATATTGTTGTAGAGTACTTTTCGTCAGATAATACAATTGTAAAATTTACTCCAACTTTTATGCAGCAAAACATAACACCATCTGTTGAACATACACATATCAGTAATACAGACAGTAGCTTCTCGAACGTCATAAGACAACCATCTGCACCCAATATATCGATTCGAACTCGTAAACGTGGTACGGCTCGTTCAAACACAGATGAACCTCCTTGCAAGCGGCAAACTTTACAGGCCCTCGAGAAAAAACTACGTCCAGGTCTCCAAAAACTACACGAGAGCCAACCTGAGCAAATTATAAGAAAAAGTCAAAATGGAAGCCTATTGCCTTGTTTTGATAAATTATTGTGTTAATAATGGTTCTTGGCGGCCGCAAAGTGCTGTTATAAATGTTATTAATCAAGTGAATTCATATTGGCCTTGTTACTGGGCCGAGTGAATGCATATTAGCCAGAGGCCGAGGCCCAATAACATGGCCAACTTGATTAATGACAATTTTATTAATTAACACAATAAAAACATCAAATTTGTATGAAGACTAAACTGGGCCAATATGAGAATTCCTGGGCCAATATGATATTTGCTGGGCCAATATGGGTTATATAGCCCTTCGAAAACCGTTTAGTACTGTGCATATATTGAGTTGCGCTGAACCCGGGCTAGGCAGCATGGACAATACGCATTTCGATTACTTCTCATGAACAGGCTTAATCAAACCGAGACTGCTATATTTCAAAGCACCTTTTTCATCTATTGTTTTTTTAACTAATATTGACTGAGGTTTTCGTTTGTATTAACAGCTTTCTTTAATATTAATAACGTCCTTGCAAAATATTTTATATGTTGGCTTTCTATCTTAGTTCTTAATGTCAAAATGTGGCGACAAATGATAACCTGGTATCTGTTCTGCCACGTAACACGAAACACGTGTTTCACGGGAAGAATAAAGAACACGCTTAAACTGAATACTTATACATAACACATTGCTGGAATTTAAATTGTTACACTAAAAAAAATATATAATGAAGGGTATGCGAATACTATGCGCGCATTAATCAATATGCGAACTTTTTAATATGGCTCCTTTAAAATGAGATTGCTCGGAGAACAGAATGATAGTGACGCATAGTCAGAAAAGTGGCTTTGAGTGTGGCCGTCCAAGACATGATTGGCTGTGAGTCCCAACGCAAACACAGGATATCCATTTGCAGATTTCTCGCCTATAAATCATTTTCAACAAACCTCATATGTGATAGACAAATACTATTTGAAAAAGCTATTTGAAAAAGCAAATTCTGCCAATGCTTATTTTCATACCTTAAGTGATACTGAGAAGTTACAGTTTGTTTTCACCCACCCAGATATAATAAGAACTATAGAAAAAATGTTAATATTTTAAAACTTAGAAATAATCAACTCTTTAGTAGAAACGGTGGTTGATTGTAATATAGATGTATATTATTTTGAGGACTTTTGTCATGTATTCATGTAAAATATTTTTGCTAATCCAACTTCAGATGATTTGTTTTATTATTTTGCAACTTGTCTTATTCTGAAGTGTACTTGTTTCTTTTACACATTTATTAATACATTTACACGGAAATGTGCTGATACTTAATACAATTTTCAGTATCTTCATATCCTAAACTCTTATCATAAATTTTAGATTGTGATAAGCAAAGATATTTCTACTTTTTAATGTATAAATGTAAATATTGTAGTGAAACGTGATATGTCTCTTGTAGTTCTATACTAGTTAGAACGGCCATTTACAAGTCAAAGTTCTGTAATGTTTTTAGCTCACCTGTCACGTAGTGACAGGGTGAGCTTTCGTGAGGGGGGTTCGTCCGTCCGTCCGTCCGTTCACAATTGTTGTCCGCACTCTAGCGGACAGAATTTTGGTCCAATCTTCTTCAAACTTGGTCAGAATGTTTATCTCAATGATATCTAGGTCAAGTTCGAAACTGGGTCATGTGACCCTTAAAACTAGGTCACTAGGTCAAATTAAAGAAAAAGCTTGTCTGCACTCTAGCGGTTGTTATTTTGATCCGTTCTTCTTTAAACTTGGTCAGAATGTTTATCCCAATGATATCTAGGTCAAGTTCGAAACTGGGTCATGTGACTTTGAAATTAGGTCACTAGGTCAAATTATAGAAAAAGCTTGTCCGCACTCTAGTGGTCGTAATTTTGGTCCGATCTTCTTCAAACTTGGTCAGAATGTTTATCCCAATAATATCTAGGTCAAGTTCAAAACTGGGTCATGTTAACTTGAAATCTAGGTCACTAGGTCAAATTATAGAAAAAGCTTGTCCGCACTCTAGTGGTCGTAATTTTGGTGCAATCTTCTTTAAACTTGGTCAGAATGTTTATCTTAATGATATGTAGGTCAAGTTCGTTACTGGGTCATGTGACCCTTAAAACTAGGTCACTAGGTCAAATTAAAGGAAAAGCTTGTCTGCACTCTAGCGGTTGTAATTTTGGTCCGTTCTTCTGCAAACTTGGTCAGAATGTTAATCCCAATGATATCTAGGTCAAGTTGGAAACTGGGTCATGTGACCTTGAAATCTAGGTCACTAGGTCAAATTATAGAAAAAGCTTGTCCGCAATCTAGTGGTCGTAATTTTGGTCCGATCTTCTTCAAACTTGGTCAGAATGTTTATCCCAATGATATCTAGGTCAAGTTCGAAACTGGGTCATGTGACCTTGAAATCTAGGTCACTAGTTCAAATTATAGAAAAAGCTTGTCCGCACTCTAGTGGTTGTAATTTTGGTCAGATCTTCTTCAAACTTGGTCTATCCCAATAATATCTAGGTCATGTTCGAAACTGGGTCTGCACTCCAATAATATCTAGGTCATGTTCGAAACTGGGTCATGTAACCTTGAAATTTAGGTCACTAGGTCAAATTATAGAAAAAGCTTGTCTGCACTCTAGCGGTCTAAATTTTAGTGCAATCTTCTTTAAACTTGAACAGAATGTTTATCTTAATGATATCTAGGTCAAGTTCGTAACTGGGTCATGTGACCCTTAGAACTAGGTCACTAAGTCAAATTAAAAGAAAGCTAGTCTGCACTCTAGCGGTTGTAATTTTGGTCCGTTCTTCTTTAAACTTGGTCAGAATGTTTATTCCAATGATATCTAGGTCTAGTTTGAAACTGGATCATGTGACCTTGAAATCTAGGTCACTAGGTCAAATTATAGAAAAAGCTTGTCCGCACACAAGTGGTCGTAATTTTAGTCTTATCTTCTTCAAACTTGGTCAGAATGTTTATCCCAATGATATCTAGGTCAAGTTCGAAACTGGGTCATGTGACTTTGAAATTTAGGTCACTAGGTCAAATTATAGAAAAAGCTTGTTAGCACTCTAGTGGTCGTAATTATTGTCAGATCTTCTTCAAACTTGGTCAGAATGTTTATTCCAATAATATCTAGGTCGTGTTCGAAACTGAGTCATGTAACCTTGAAATTTAGGTCACTAGGTCTAATTGTAGAAAAAGCTTGTCCGCACTCTAGCGGTCTTAATTTTGATGTGATCTTCTTCAAACTTGGTCAGAATGTTTATCTCGATGATATCTTGGTCAAGTTCGAAACTGGGTCATGTGACCTTGAAATCAAGGTCACTAGGTCAAATTATAGAAAAAGTTTGTACGCACTCTAGTGGTCTTAATTTTTGTCCGAACCATTGAACAGATGTTCGCAGGTGAGCGACCCAGGGTCCCTTGGACCCTCTTGTCTGTAATGTTTTATGATGTAATGTTTTATGTATTGTAAATGGATGAGACAATAATAACAATAATATGGAGCCAGAAGAACAATAGGTAATCATATGTAGGAAATTTACAAAAAGTAGTTCCAAAAATATCTTTTAATTTTCGAACGAAAAGTGAACTATTGTCATAATTATATGGTAGTTTGTACATGGTATTAGGCGTAAGAAAGAATTCAATAAAATCCGGAACTGTTAACGTGCCTCTATGGACATATGTAACTTTTCGTCTACGTATCTCATATTTTACATAATTTTATATACCAAGTAAAGAAAAGTGTTAATTATTCATCAATTGTATTCCCATATGTTCAAGAACAACTACAAATGTTATTACTTAACTATTATATGCATATTCTTTTCCATACACACATAATCATTTTGTAAATAATCCAACACACTATATTTTCCGTATAATTACAGCTACTCATATTGTTGAATCGTCATTTCCAATTGCGTTGTCGTCAATGATTATTATATTGTATATATTTCATGTTTTTTTCTATTGTTATTCTTTGTAATAGGAACAGTAGAATGTAAATAAAGTGTAAAGTTTGAAGTTCTGAAACCTTTTACTTAATAGATACGGCTTATACCCGGTTATGTCATTGACTTGTCGGTTTATCCAAGTAAGGGTTCGAGAGCCAATAGGAATAACGCTTTGATAGATTACTACAGTTTAATCTACATGATACAAGTACTACGACAGTATTCAATACAATGGTCCAAAACAATGAGGCATGCTGATTATATAGCGCAGTGACAGTAACTCATGTAGTAACAGTGTTCCTGAAGCTGCATTGTTGTGTCCCTTGGTATGTATATAATTCAGATACACAACATACCCCATGCGTGGTCAGTGTAGATCCAGATCAGTCTTTACATCATTTCTGATCATGATCTACTTTAGTCACTTTTGGATTAATTATAAAATTTCTGACCAAAAAGTGTGGGGGGGGGGGGGGGGCTCAGTCTTGTTGTACACTTGATAATTATGTGATAAAAGGCGTATCTATTGAGTTATTGGTTTTATAGCTGTTTATGTTTACACTTTTATTTAGTACATTAAGTACCATAATTAAATCAAATAGTTCATTGATTCTCGAACTGCATTTCTTTTGCCTCCTTACTATTTTTCTCTCGACATAATTCTCCATTCTTTCCTACAATCACTGATTAAGAATGATATACATGTGAGTTCACAATGACTTGGGTGTTGTTAGTGCAATTAAAGACATTTATCTGGATTTTCAGATACCCAAGCTTCCACCACACCGACAGCCTACTTTATTGGTTCACTAATGTGTTATCATGATGTTTTTGATTTTGTTGGTTTGGCGTTTTGCGATTTGATTCATTTTCTCTTCACGTTTCATTATTTTGTGTGTTGTGATTTTGTTGTCTTGTCAGAAACGCTCTCTTACACGCAGTAGATCCAGGTAAATCATATTAATCATGTTCTTCATCAAAACAACCACTTGTTGGAAGTTGTTTCCCGTACTTCCGCACGTGCTTGTTGGCGAAGTTATGATAATTATAGAAGGTATGAAAAGAGGATGCTATTATACCAATTGGTAAGGCTAACACAATTACACCACACACAGCGCATAATCCAGCGATCAAGTGACCTACTACTGACACCGGGGCATAATCCCCATACCCGACCGTCGTAAGTGTGATCAGAGCCCAGTACATCGCCGAAAATATATTATCTATCCTGGAATTATGAAAGTACTCGACAACAAACATAACAAAGCCGAATACGCTGACAAGGATTGCCAATAGAAATACTAATATTTTCAGTTCCTGGCGCGAGGACCTAAACGTTAGCTCCATTATGCTGAATGCGGGCAAACGCTTTGTTAAGTAGAATAAACGGCCCAATTTAAGTATTGACATATATTTCAAGATTATGTATGCTCGTATTTCGTGTATCGAGTTTAACATCGCAAAGCTATTGTACATTACAAAAGCCACCCAGAAAGAGATATATCCGATTATCACTGCACATCTTGTAATGCTTGTGACGTATGACTTCTTCTGGGAACACACGGAAAAACTCATGATGACTTCTAGTGTCAGGACAACATGGATAGCGGTGTCTATCATGATCAAAGATGGGAAAGTCTTCCTACTCAGGACAGCTTCCAGGGTAGTGTTGTCCCAGTGAAATATATCCGCCATTTTTATCACCACGTTCCTCTCCTCCCCGGTGTAATTGATCATGAAATTCGGCAGTGTAGCCAAACTTTCAATGAGCGTCGAGGCAACGATAAGAATTGAAATAAAGGAACCCCATATCTGAATATAAACACAAGCATTAATTAGTAAATAAATATATAACAAAAACTATTTTCTATTTCGAAAATACACTAAAGGCTATAAATGGTAAAGGGGCATTGTGGTTTCACTGGTTTGTGATAAGAATATAAGTGCTTTTTGGTACGATCCATCGTTCTTATTAATTTATTGTGATTTTTTACTTATTATAATTTACTTGTTTTCATGGTAAATTTTACGAAAATAAAATGTATATAAAAAAATATTACCATAGCATATTTGGTGGAACTTGGCTCATCGAGGAAAAGCCACACTTTTTGTTTCATATTGATTTTCTCTTGCAGCAAAAGGCAGACGTTTGTGTTTTCTCTGAAATTTTTCATCAATTTTTGCATCGTCATCAAATCTTCATCGCCGTTGTACAAAGCCTCCCAGCAGCACGGCGCCACGTGACTCGATGGAAGCTCCCAGAACTTCAATTCGTCTTTAAAAGTCAATCCACAAATATCTTTAGGCAGATGAATTACTCCCTTGCGACATGCGTCTAGAATATATTCGAAAATCAACGGATTTCTGTCAAAGAAATATTCACCATTTTCTGTGACATAATCATCCTTTTCTCGTGTTATCCGAGCCAGTAATGACTCCGGAAACGTTTGAAGAGTATCCTCAAAACACTGGAAAACTGTTCCTCCGACGTTTAACCGAATAATTGTCTTACGTTTTAAGGAACCGTGTTCGTTATCCATAGTTATATCTTGTTTTAGAACCATCATATACGAAATATCAATTTGTAATAGAAATTATAGCTAAACTCAATGCAATATACGAAATATTAATTTCTAATAGAAATATCAGCTAAATCTAATGCAATATCCGAAATATAAATTTGTAAAAGAATAGCTAAATCCAATGCAAATACCTGAACGTCAACTCACACCTAACAACTGAAAATCAAACTTCAATATTTGCTGACATAATGATTTGTTAATATATAAAATGACTTGCAATAAGATTACTTTAATTTCCCTAGAAATGAATTGAAAACAAACAGAAATCATTCTTTCATTACGGAAATTGTGAAGATAACACAGTTTTCATAACACCATCGTACAACTGCTCTCCTGAAATGCTGTATTGCTGTATTGTTTTTCATGCAATGAAACAAGTTCCGTTTTAAAAGTCATACTAGTATGTTACGATATTATGTTAGAACAGCAATTTTGTTCATTTCGCCTGGCAGATTCGCCTTGCCGCGTGATTGAGTGTTTTTATGTTTTTGTTGTTGTTTTTTTTATTTTGGCGGGGGCGGGATATTTTGTTTTGTGTGCGTCAGCTTTAGCTGTTATTACGCAGTTTTGTTATGCAAATTTTGTTGCATAAGCATATTTTAATTTTATTATGCAACGTTTTGCAGATTTAACGTGATTATCTACAAACAAAACACGTTCATTCATACGTGTTAAACATTTATAAATTAATTATTAGGGATGGCCAGTGGTTATAGTATCCAAGTAGGCAAAATCCTTATTTAATGAGGGTAGAATTTTTTGCTTATTACTTATTTACATTATGACCCTCATTACGAACGATTTCAATGAATTAATTAAACAATAATAGTAATCTAATCACACACTATTTCATACAATTTAAACAAAAGTCAATAATCTTACAGATGGTCAAACGTATAAAATATAATAATACTTATAAATATATCTGTATACAGCATATAAAACCAAAGTTTAATAAAGCTACTTTGGGTCGGAAAATTATAAATTTACTGTATCTGGGAGAATCTTAGTTACCTTGTTTCTTTACATGTCTGTGTCCCACAAATACTTGGCAAGAGCGAGCTCTGTTCCCTTTCCATTCGTTTTACTATGTTAACATATTCATTCAACGATCATTGCTTATATCTACTATCTGGTATTAAAAGTGATTATATAATTTAAAGTGACGTGTTATTTTCTTCCGGTAAAGATATTGATATCCTAGCACTTGCTAGAAATACCATTCCTACAGCTGCCAGACCTCAGTTAAACCACAGGAAGAAGCTGGTGTCTAAGAAATAGTTCTCATTTATTTACCGCGCAACCAATTGAACCGATGTTTCATTGTATGATAACAACTACGCGTAGGATTGCAAAAAAAACTAAACAAAAATAAAGATGTGCCATAGCATAATTTACAGGCTCTTCATTTCGGAGGTTCTCCAGTAGCCATCTTAAAAACAAACACAGAGCAAGAAAAAAATACATGGCAGCACCTACACAACAGTGGGAAGTGTTCAAAAATTTGCATTATAATTTCCTCAACATTCGACTACCGAGAATAATATTTCCCATATGATATTTAAATGTTAGCTGACAATTAACATAAATAAATATGGAAAGTTCAGCTCGTTAGAGGTAATGGAATGCGGCGGTAATACTCGATTGATTTCGTATGGCTTTGTTATTGAATAGTTTACAGATGTATTCGACAATTTTAAAAGGGAATATTTCGTTTCAAGATTGAATGACTTATGATTATAGTGGGTTATTTAAACAAGTAATGACAAATTGCATCGCGGATAGGTATCTTCTACTTAGAATACAAGTATGAAAGTTGTATTATTAATTGGACCTACTAATATAAACTTTTACAACAGACTAAATTGCAATGCAGTTTTAACAGACATAGGCACTGAAACTCACTAAAGCCATATCTTTTATCGAAGGTGTCCGTTTATTTATTTTGGCAACAGGAATTATTTAACGTTATTAATGTCCAAATTTGATTGTTATGTTATATAAAATGAATTTTGAACATCTATTTTAAATCATAACGACTTGGTAATCAAGTTCGGAAATATCCACATATGCACACATGTGATATCTTTGTTTTTAACATTCGCCTTAAGGAATGGAATTTTAAAACCGTATAAATGTGGTGATATTTTGTTTTCAAGAAACTTGATTATGGTTAAGGCACTCTTTACTAAAACCATAGGATCTAAACGTGCAACACGACCCACAGTAGATTGCACCGTAATGATTGCTCTTCAAAAGAGAGCAATATAATTAATAAATCAAATACCCGATATTATTTAAATAAATAATAGAAGCTACGACAACAAGTTAATCTCAGCGGGGTACTCAAAGTCGCTCGATGCTCATCTTCGTAAACCACTTCAAATGATAAATTAAAATCATTGGTCATATAATATTTTTTTCATATGCGAAAATAATTTCGTACAATCTACTACTGGCTTAAGTGCCGAGTGGCATAAATATATATTTTGTCCTGGCCAGATCATCGGAAACCTACCATTTGTGCTTGAAATTGCCATAACCTAATTTTTATTTATGTATTTGCATGTAGTTCATGATCGAGTAGTTTGGCGAACTGAAGTTAATGCATACTTAGTCATACATTTCCTGATAAGGGGGCGAAGAATATGTTGCAGTGGTGTAAACTGGCTGCTGAGAAAGTTTTTAAATAAAAATATTGACGTGCCATCATCCGGCATTATCTGGATAATTTTACCTAACGGCTTTTACAAACAGCACATGCATATTCACAGATTTTGCATTGTCTTGTCCATCCACCCGTTAATGTACGTATTTTGATTTTTTCTGAGAGTCCTAAGGCAATCACCATATAGGTGTTTTTTCGTTGTTGATTTTTGATCGTCATAATTATAAACAGGTCATGAATCAAATATATTTTGATATTATATTATTATACCTGGTCAGTAAATAAAATTGGCCCCGTTCAGTTATGATTTAAAGAAACCCTGTCCAATCGTTACCTTGCGAAAACGGCAAAGTCACGCCGTATCCCGAAATTTTCGGTGAGTATTTTGTTGACTTTCTGAGAAAATCGATTTTTTATAATAACAAAAATTCTACTAAAATTTGGTAAGAGCCCCTTTTGTACTCTGTAAGTATTTTTTTTTCGGTTAACATTTCAAATTTTATGATATATTAAGTTTTATATGTATTGTTTATTTGAAAACCGACGAAAAAGTCATCTGAGCTGTATTAATGAACCGAAACATGAGTGTTAAATTATCTTAAGCGGAATAACTGACGGGCTTCAAAAGTGGCTCTTATCAAATTCTGAGTAGTATATTTCCAGAGAAAGCAACATAGCGCAGGATGATTTCATCTCTTAGAAAAGGACAAGATGCTTTTTGATTTCTTACATTTCTGTCGTTTTCTCATTCGCTGAAAACCTCCGAAATTTCCTATTTAAAGTCGACAGAGGGTCCGAAAAATAATGTTTAAGACCTATCCGCATTTATGTAAGAGCCTTTCAATGAGCTCCTATTACCGACTAAAAACGTGGTTAATGTTTTGTGTGTCTTGCTTGTCAAAAAAAGGTCATTTTATGTCAAAAATTGGGGCAACATAGGTTGAAACAGAAAGAAACTTTCGTTTTACAATACAATCAGAATTTATAATTCAAATATTAAAAAGATTTTTGGCCTTTAGGTCATTAGTTATATAAATATTGTAACTGGCACTCGAATACGCCGTTATTTAGCTCACCTGAGCACGAAGTGCTCATGGTGAGCTTTTGTGATCGCCTGATGTCCGTCGTCCGTGCGTCGTCAACTTTTTCTTCAAACGACTTCTTCTCCTGAACTCCTGGGCCAATCTTGCTGAAACTTGGCAGGAATGTTCCTTGCATGAAGCTCTTCCAAAGTTGTTCAAAGAAATCAATTCCATGCAGAACTCTGGTTGCCATGGCAACCGAAAGGAAAAACTTTAAAAATCTTCTTGTCTGAAACCACAAAGCCTAGAGCTTAGATATTTGGCATTAACCATCCTCTAGTGGAACTCTACAAAGATTGTTCAAATTATTTCCCTGGGGTCAAAATTGGCCCCGCCCCAGGGATCACTTCATTTTACATAGACTTATATAGGAAAAACTTTAAAAATCTTCTTGTCTGAAACCACAAGGCCTAGAGCTTAGATATTTGGCATTAAGCATGCTCTAGTGAAACTCTACAAAGATTGTTCAAATGATTTCCCTGGGGTCAAAATTGGCCCCGCCCCAGGGGTCACTTCATTTTGCATAGACTTATATAGGAAAAACTTTAAAAATCTTCTTGTCTGAAACCACAAGGCCTAGAGCTTAGATATTTGGCACTTAGCACCCTCTAGTGGAACTCTACAAAGATTGTTCAAATGATTTCCCTGGGGTCAAAATTGGCCCCGCCCCAGGGGTCACTTCATTTTACAAAGACATATATAGGAAAAACTTTAAAAATCTTCTTGTCTGAAACCACAAGGCCTAGAGCTTAGATATTTGGCATTTAGCATCCTCTAGTGGAACTCTACAAAGATTGTTCAAATTATTTCCCAGGGGTCAAAATTGGCCCAGTCCCAGGGGTCACTTCATTTTACATAGACTTGTATAGGAAAAACTTTAAAAATCTTCTTGTCTGAAACCACAAGGCCTAGAGCTTAGATATTTAATTGGCATTTAGCATCCTCTAGTGGACCTCTACAAAGTTTGTTCAAATTATTTCCCTGGGGTCAAAATTGGCCCCGCCCCAGGGGTCACTTCATTTTACATAGACTTATATAGGAAAAACGTTAAAAATCTTCTTGTCTGAAACCACAAGGCCTAGAGCTTAGATATTTGGCACTTAGCATCCTCTAGTGGAACTACAAAGATTGTTCAAATGATTTCCCTGGGGTCAAAATTGGCCCCGCCCCAGGGGTCACTTCATTTTGCATAGACTTATATAGGAAAAACTTTAAAAATCTTCTTGTCTGAAACCACAAGGCCTAGAGCTTAGATATTTGGCACTTAGCACCCTCTAGTGGAACTCTACAAAGATTGTTAAAATGATTTCCCTGGAGTCAAAATTGGCCCCGCCCCAGTGGTCACTTCATTTTACATAGACTTATATACTAATATAGGAAAAACTTTAAAAATCTTCTTGTCTGAAACCACAAGGCCTAGAGCTCAGATATTTGGCATTTAGCATCCTCTAATGGAACTCTACAAAGATTGTTCAAATTATTTCCCTGGGGTCAAAATTGGCCCCGCCCCAGGGGTCACTTCATTTTGCATAGACTTATATAGGAAAAACTTTAAAAATCTTCTTGTCTGAAACCACAAGGCCTAGAGCTTAGATATTTGGCATTAACCATCCTCTAGTGGAACTCTACAAAGATTGTTCAAATTATTTCCCTGGGGTCAAAATTGGCCCCGCCCCAGGGATCACTTCATTTTACATAGACTTATATAGGAAAAACTTTAAAAATCTTCTTGTCTGAAACCACAAGGCATAGAGCTTAGATATTTGGCATTAAGCATGCTCTAGTGAAACTCTCAAAGATTGTTCAAATGATTTCCCTGGGGTCAAAATTGGCCCCGCCCCAGGGGTCACTTCATTTTGCATAGACTTATATAGGAAAAACTTTAAAAATCTTCTTGTCTGAAACCACAAGGCCTAGAGCTTAGATATTTGGCACTTAGCACCCTCTAGTGGAACTCTACAAAGATTGTTCAAATGATTTCCCTGGGGTCAAAATTGGCCCCGCCCCAGGGGTCACTTCATTTTACAAAGACATATATAGGAAAAACTTTAAAAATCTTCTTGTCTGAAACCACAAGGCCTAGAGCTTAGATATTTGGCATTTAGCATCCTCTAGTGGAACTCTACAAAGATTGTTCAAATTATTTCCCAGGGGTCAAAATTGGCCCAGTCCCAGGGGTCACTTCATTTTACATAGACTTGTATAGGAAAAACTTTAAAAATCTTCTTGTCTGAAACCACAAGGCCTAGAGCTTAGATATTTAATTGGCATTTAGCATCCTCTAGTGGACCTCTACAAAGTTTGTTCAAATTATTTCCCTGGGGTCAAAATTGGCCCCGCCCCAGGGGTCACTTCATTTTACATAGACTTATATAGGAAAAACGTTAAAAATCTTCTTGTCTGAAACCACAAGGCCTAGAGCTTAGATATTTGGCACTTAGCATCCTCTAGTGGAACTACAAAGATTGTTCAAATGATTTCCCTGGGGTCAAAATTGGCCCCGCCCCAGGGGTCACTTCATTTTGCAAAGACTTATATAGGAAAAACTTTAAAAATCTTCTTGTCTGAAACCACAATGCCTAGAGCTTAGATATTTGGCACTTAGCACCCTCTAGTGGAACTCTACAAAGATTGTTAAAATGATTTCCCTGGAGTCAAAATTGGCCCCGCCCCAGGGGTCACTTCATTTTACATAGACTTATATACTAATATAGGAAAAACTTTAAAAATCTTCTTGTCTGAAACCACAAGGCCTAGAGCTCAGATATTTGGCATTTAGCATCCTCTAATGGAACTCTACAAAGATTGTTCAAATTATTTCCCAGGGGTGTAAATTGACCCAGCCCCACGGGTCACTTCATTTTAAATAGACTTGTATAGGAAAAACTTTAAAAATCTTCATGTCTGAAACCACAAGGCCTAGAGCTTAGATATTTGGCATTTAGCATCCTCTAGTGGAACTCTACAAAGATTGTTCAAATGATTTCCCTGGGGTCAAAATTGGCCCCGCCCCAGGGGTCACTTCATTTTGCAAAGACTTATATAGGAAAAACTTTAAAAATCTTCTTGTCTGAAACCACAATGCCTAGAGCTTAGATATTTGGCATTTAGCATCATCTAATGGAACTCTACAAAGATTGTTCAAATTATTTCCCACGGGTGTAAATTGGCCCCGCCCAAGGCTCACTTCATTTTATAAAGACTTGTATAGGAAAAATTTTAAAAATCTTCTTGTCTGAAACCACAAGGCCTAGAGCTTAGATATTTGGCATTTAGCATTCTCTAGTGGAACTCTACAAAGTTTGTTCAAATTATTTCCCTGGGGTCAAAATTGGCCCCACCCCAGGGGTCACTTCATTTTGCATAGACTTATATAGGAAAAACTTTAAAAATCTTCTTGTCTGAAACCACAAGGCCTAGAGCTTAGATATTTGGCATTTAGCATCCTCTAGTGGAACTCTACAAAGATTGTTCAAATTATTTCCCAGGGGTGTAAATTGGCCCCGCCCCAAGGCTCACTTCATTTTATAAAGACTTGTATAGGAAAAACTTTAAAAATCTTCTTGTCTGAAACCACAAGGCCTAGAGCTTAGATATTTGGCATTTAGCATCCTCTAGTGGAACTCTACAAAGATTGTTCAAATGATTTCCCTGGGGTCAAAATTGGCCCCGCCCCAGGGGTCACTTCATATTACAAAGACATATATAGGAAAAACTTTAAAAATCTTCTTGTCTGAAACCACAAGGCCTAGAGCTTAGACATTTGGCATTTAGCATCCTCTATTGGAACTCTTCAAAGATTGTTCAAATGATTTCCCTGGGGTCAAAATTTGCCTCCCCAGGGGTCACTTCATTTTACATAGACTTGTATAGGAAAAACTTTAAAAATCTTCTTGTCTGAAACCACAAGGCCTAGAGCTTATATATTTGGCATTTAGCACCCTCTAGTGGAACTCTACAAAGATTGTTCAAATGATTTCCCTGGGGTCAAAATTGGCCCCGCCCCAGGGGTCACTTCATTTTACATAGACTTATATACTAATATAGGAAAAACTTTAAAAAATCTTCTTGTCTGAAACCACAAGACCTAGAGCTTAGATATTTGGCATTTAGCATCCCCTAATGGAACTCTACAAAGATTGTTCAAATTATTTCCCAGGGGTGTAAATTGGCCCCGCCCCAGGGGTCACTTCATTTTATAAAGACTTGTATAGGAAAAACTTTAAAAATCTTCTTGTCTGAAACCACAAGGCCTAGAGCTTAGATATTTGGCATTTAGCATCCTCTAGTGGAACTCTACAAAGATTGTTCAAATTATTTCCCTGGGGTCAAAATTGGCCCCACCCCAGGGGTCACTTCATTTTGCATAGACTTATATAGGAAAAACTTTAAAAATCTTCTTGT